>JAFMSR010000012.1:29620682-29632352 GCA_022818135.1 Saxidomus purpurata
ACCCTATTGCGTCGTCGTTGTCGTCTGATTTCGGATCGACCCGCATTTTGTACCACTGCGTTTTTGTGTGTGTTGATTCCTATGATACCGTCGATCGTAGACGCACAACAAGAGATGGTCGACGAAACTTAATAGGGGAAACAAAAACGTCTTTCTGAGTGATTTTAATGATCATTTTTTTAGTCATTTCGATCAGACTGTCACTATTGAAAGGGGTTTAAGTGTGCCAAATAATATCCAAGTTTAATGTCTATGGTTGAATGCACTTATGAAAAATTCGCTTTGTGGACAAATTTGACTTGAGATGCAGTGACAAAATCGAAAGCATCCAAAGAGAAACACCTGTTGTCTTGCCAACCCTTTGATTACCCACCATTTTGTGATGTATCACATGCAGTTTTACAGAAGTAAACTGAATAAAACTTCTTTAACACATACTCATGCCTTTTTTTTTTACAATAAAGGGTATGACCCTCGGAGTTTCTAAATGACCCCCAAATTCTGATACAGGGTCTTCCTCCTCCATGAAAACCGGAAGTTGCAATATGACCTTAGCTGTTGGGTGCGACGTTAAATCCGAATTAATTCGCACAATACAATCAACCTTATGGGCATATCCCATAACTTTTGAATGACATTTAAAGTTGTTCAAACCATAAATTTTCAGTTCAGTTTTGTCAAAATCCATTTCTCAGTTACGATTCACAGCTTAATACTTCATAGGGTAGTTGAACATAGTCACTGAATGACAAAATGTAAGCATATGGGTTCCTATCTCAAAAGTAAAGTTTACACAAATGATGAAAGGTCAAAATTTGTGGACAGATGTATCTCCAGTTTATAACTTTACTCGTGCAAGGGTTGTCCTGATATTCACACATGTATGTGTACAGTCTATGTTGTCCTGATATTAACACATGTATGTGTGCAGACTGTGTTGTTCAGAGACAATCGATCCTCCAGCACTTTCAGTCCTTTGATTTTGAGTAGCAGGCAGTGACAGAAATACCATAATGGCTACACTGCCCCACTGCAGTCCAAGACTGTAACGACCAAGTTTACCGATTTTGTATGTCTTTCATACTCACTGAAAGAGAAAAATCTACAGAGCATTATTGTATATAATTGCCCAAACTGCAAGAAAGCTTCAGCAAGATGAGGCAACATTGTGTCTCATCAAACGAAACAACACAAAATGATTAGCAATGCGAGAGACAGAATGCAGGCAAACAAAACCTTTGTTGATCCAGGCAATGTTTTGCCCTGTATCTTCAACCATAAGGAGATAATGGCACAGACGCAAACCATCCGCCTATTTCCCTCTTCTATATCATACACAAAAACTTGAGCACATTAAGTTATAGCTTATTCATTTTACTGGCTCCCTTGTAAAGACCTCTCCAACACAAAAAAAAAGATATATTTCTCTTTGACTTTATTACAGATTTTGATTCACCTTTGTTCATCTAAAATTCCCTGGTACTCTTCAAGAACGTGACGCTTCTCCCAAAGTTCTCAACACTACTCAACTTGTCCTTATCGACCGTATAGCCAAGCAGCTGTACTTGGCAGTAATCTCGCTACTAAACCCCCTGTACTCGCAGGGTACCCAAAGGGTCAGGCCTGGGGCACATATGCTTTCTCATCTATATCAATAAGTTTCCTTCTGCTGTATAACTGACCATAAACTCATTCTCTGACTCGCGTACTTTACAAAAAGACCAGAGATAAAAAGTGCAAATAGTTTACCCTCACCTCATACAACAGGGAATAAACAACATTATTGAATTTAAATACTGTTTCCGTTGTTAAATCTTAAAGGCTGTCCCTTATGTAATGTTCTCTCTTCAAACCTTTTTGGAATAATCATATATCTAGAGAAAACAACTCATGCTTACGACACAATGCCTCCTTAAACGCAATATCACTACTAAATCAGGAACGTAGCTATTCTACGTTCCTGACTAAATTCAAAAGATATAAAAACTTGAAATACGATCGAGCTTGCCTCAAGCTTCTTTGTTCTATGAAGCCGGCTCTGTTTTATTATTATGATTTAATCATAGACTGGTTTCTGTTGCCTTTTCAACTACATTGTCATATAATATTTTCATTAACAATTATTAGTAGAGAAATCCCCTAACTCTTTTTTTATTTAAATGAATTATTAGAGATTTATTATTAGAAATTATTAAGAACAGACTGCGTCTGAATGAGTTCATAAAGTTCATAAATTAATTTATGCTGGATATGAGTTTAATACTCATGTAAACGATGTACGTTTCTGTGGCAATTTATTGTTTGTTTTCACTAATGTAAGTGGCCATCAGCCAATAATTTCAAATGTCGAATATGCACTATTCATTTAACTGCATCATGCGAATAACATTAAATACTGGTAAAACTGATTAAAAACACTGTCACATCTTTTAGTAAGAAATGTAGTATTTGTTTAACACAACTAATTCTGTTCTTGATAGCTATTAAACCGCTACATATTCAGTTCAACAGGCATTTAGGTCTAAATTTATTTGGTCCCCCAACCCAGTCCTTGTTAAGACGATGTTTTAAGGAGTTGATAGAGGGTGTCATAATTATTGACTCTGAAAGCTTGTTCCAGATGTCTACAACCATCTGGCTGCAGGTAGCTCGCCTAAGTTCGGTTCTGGAGTGGATTTTTTGGTAAGTTTTAATGGCGTTACCCCTTAATTAATGGGATATAGTTGACGGTGGTGGAAACAGTTTATGTTTTTCTGTTTTATCATGACCATTTATAATTGTGTATGTTCGTATTTAATCTGTCCTGAGCCTCCTATATTCTAAACTTGGAAGTCCTAAAGCAATTAATTTTACTGTGTAGTTTTTATTATTCAGACCTTTAACCTACTCATACGTGTTGCACGTCTCTCGACATGTTCAATTGCCCTATGTTGTTTGTTTTTGTTTAATCTATGGGACCACAGTGTAGATAATATATTCTATTAAAAGAGGTCTGACTAATGATTTGTATAGGGTCAAGAACATTTCTTTAGACATAGTTAAATGATTTCATAATCGTACCTAGATTTATGTTTGCTAATTTTACCTTATTATTGATATGTGGGCTGAAAATTAATTTGAGGTCAAGGGTTATTCCTAGTTCTTTTTCTGAATTTACCTTTATTATTTCTGAATTGTTATTTTCATGATTATTTATGTAATAATGTGTAATCTTGCAATTGTTACCTATTTGCATGAATTTACGCTTTATTTATTTGACCAGTTGGCAGCTTCATGTACATTATCTTTTGGTAATTGTTGCTGATCTTCTACACTTCTGATTGTTTTGTATATTTTTGTGACATCAGCAAAAGCCGGGTCTTCTGGTGTGTCGTTAATATATATGAGAAATAACAACGGCCCCATGACACTTCCCTGGGGCACTCCACTCACTACCGGGGCCCAGGAAAATGATTCTCCATTTTTTATGACAGGTTATCTACGATTGGTTATGAAATCTCTTAACCAGTTTAAATGTTTCCTTGGATACCATACTCCCAGACTTTGAGAAGTACATGTAGTCTTTCATGGGGAACCTTATCAAAGGTCGCCTTAAAATCCAGGTACACCACGTCCACATTTTTTTCTTCATTTTAGGCTATGAACCAATCTTCTACACATTCTAATAACTGTGTAGCACAAGAAAACCCCTTTATTAACCAATGTTGATGGGGGTTAATTTATCACATTCTGAATGGTACACTCACTATGCTGTCACGTATTATTTTAACCTGCAACAATTTGTAGTAATACTAATAGGACGGTAATTTTCTTTTTTTATTACATTGAACATTTTTATTATGTTTGAGTCGTCTGTAAGAAAAGCGCTATCAAAAAGGCTAAAAATTCCACTGGTTTAATACGTAGCACAACTATGAAAAGTATTGAAGTTGTCTTTTAGTTTTGCTACTGCCATAATTTCTTATTTTCTGCTTATCACAACCTTTTTAAACGTTACCAACACTGATGCATTATTGTTCATTTTATCTACAATTGTAAGTATGTGAATTTGCTCCTTGTATGAGGAAATTAATGTCGAATGCCTTGACACCGTTTTTTATCCTTCTTACGGGCCTCAATTCTAACTGATTTGAAAGGGTATATTTTATGCGTCTACACCGCTTTTGCGGAAATGACGTATATGTCAAGTGTATTGACCAATCAAAATAAACGGAGCCATATTTGAAGTAGCGAATTTGTGGCGGAGAGTGGTTAAATAAATATGTGATGTAAAAGCCATCAAAACAACTGATTATCATTTTAATATACAAAAATGAAACACATCAGTTGTGTCGATAACCTTCCTAATTTGCAAGCGCTGATTCGCCATGAGCTCCGAGAGCTCGGAGTCAAAGTTCCGAAAGCAAAGAAATTGAAACGTGGTGGCCAAAAAAGTCAGCAGGTGATAATAAATAATCAAGCTTGACAATTATATTCAAACGATTCCCATCATATAAAATTGTCTTTGCTATCATTTCTGTTTGCATACCGGGGCCAACCATTGAGGTCCTTTTTTATGCAGTGATGTTACTTTGTGTAGCCCAGTATGAAACTCCCCATGATCACCGCCATGATCAATATAAGAAAACCATGTTCAATCAGGAACTCATTTAAAGAAGCATCCCATATGGTTTGACTTACAAGCATAATATACTAGTTAAACTGAATATTCTCGGCAAACTTGCCAGGTTTCCTTAGTTTTGGCCTCTATATGCTATTTTTTTTTATCAATAACCTCCACCCCTGTCTTTATCTTTTAATCATTAACAAAATTATTCCCCCTTTTCTCCTATTTTGACCTGTTTCCTTTTTTATTTCTGCAAACAGTCTTTGTGGCTTGACGCACACGAAATTGTCTAAGTCCCTGTAAAGGGTTCGACAGTACAGGAAGATAGATAGATAGCCTAAATAGGGCTATAACAGGGCATGCATTTTTTTCATCCAATGTATGTTGAATAAGGAAATATGTAAACATTACGTTCATATTTATTTACTTGTGGAAGTGTTTTATAACATTTACGACATTCAACTACCAAAGCTGACAATAAAGTATTGATTTTTCAAATCTGCATAGTGTTTACATTTTGCGAGTTACAACAAACATTCCAATAAATATTTGTCGCGAGATTGCATACAATGCTTGAACAGTATTTTCAAATATGCGCAACTTAACTATTTTCGTTATTTGATTTTTTTACAGTATCAAATGCGGAAGTAGTGAATACTAGCTTAACTGAATGGTTTCTGAGAAGATGCTTTCGGTTACGCTGAACAAACACATGACAAATGTGCCTGTTGTTAGAAATGTTATGTTAGATATTAGATAAAGTGGATTTAGAAATGTAGCATTATAATTAGTCTACTGCAAGAACTTACTTTTCACTGGTTTGTGATACAAGGACTCGCAAATATTCATGCCCAAGTTTCATCATGAGTTCAGGGATCGGCCTAGACCCAGATTTTAGGGAGAAGTGACTTCTCCCTGTTGGAAAAATAGGGAGAAGTTTTCAGGAACAGAGAGAAGTGAGACACATCTGCATTAATTTTACAGATTAAATTTCATGATGGATTGTTGTAAAATGAGGCCTCTTGATTGTTCACACAATGTTAATCCCATTTCTACCATGAATTTTCTGAAATTTACCAAAGATTTTTAGCTCGACTTTTCTATGAAAAGGGGAGCTATCCTACTCGCCTCGGCGTTGGCGTCACACCTTGGTTAAGTTTTTCGTACCACCCCACTTTATTTCAAAAGTATTAGAGGTATGGCTTTGAAACTTACCATACTTGTTTACCATCATAACCTCCATCTACAGACAAGAGTACATAACTCTGTCAATGTTTTTGACAGAATTATGGCCCTTTTTTGACTTAGAAAGTGTATTGAGCTTGGTTAAGTTTTTCGTACCACCTCACTTTATTTCAAAACCATTGGAGGTATTGCTTTGAAACTAACCATACTTGTTTACCATCACGACCTTCATCAACAGACAAGAGGACATAACACTGTCAAGGTTTTTGACAGAATTATGCCCCTTTTTGACTTAGAAAATACATTGAATATGGGTAAAATCCACTTATTGCCTTAACCCTTTGAGATATTGCTTTGAAACTTTTAATGCTATTTCACATCATTACCCCCATCTGTAGGCAAGAGAAGGTAACTCTGTCAGGGATTTGTTTTAAAAATTAAGGCCTTTTATCGACTTAGAATCTTGGTTAAGTTTTTCGTACCAGTCCACTTTTTGACTGAACTGTTTGAGATATTAATTTGAAAGTTGGAATACTTGTTTACCATCATGATTCCCAAACATGGGCAGGAGAAGGTAATTCTGTCAAGGATTTTATTTGAATTATGGCCCTTTTTAGCTCGACTTTTCTATGAAAAGGGGAGCTATCCTACTCGCGTCGGCGTCGGCGTTGGCGTCACACCTTGGTTAAGTTTTTCGTACCACCCCACTTTATTTCAAAAGTATTGGAGGTATGGCTTTGAAACTTACCATACTTGTTTACCATCATAACCTCCATCTACAGACAAGAGTACATAACTCTGTCAAGGTTTTTGGCAGAATTATGGCCCTTTTTTGACTTAGAAAGTGTATTGAGCTTGGTTAAGTTTTTCGTACCACCTCACTTTATTTCAAAACCATTGGAGGTATTGCTTTGAAACTAACCATACTTGTTAACCATCATGACCTACATCAACAGACAAGAGTACATAACTCTGTCAAGGTTTTTGACAGAATTATGCCCCTTTTTTACTTAGAAAATACTTTGAATATGGGTAAAATCCACTTATTGCCTTAACCCTTTGAGATATTGCTTTGAAACTTTGAATGCTTGTTTACATCATTACCCCCATCTGTAGGCAAGAGAAGGTAACTCTGTCAGGGATTTGTTTTAAAAATTAAGGCCCTTTATCGACTTAGAATCTTGGTAAAGTTTTTCGTACCAGTCCACTTTTTGACTAAACTGTTCGAGATATTACTTTGAAAGTTTGAATACTTGTTTACCATCATGATCCCAAAACATGGGCAGGAGAAGGTAATTCTGTCAAGGATTTTATTTGAATTATGGCCCTTTTTAGCTCGACTTTTCGAAGAAAAGGGGAGCTATCCTACTCGCCTCGGCGTCGGTGTCGGCGTCACACCTTGGTTAAGTTTTTCGTACCACCCCACTTTATTTCAAAAGTATTAGAGGTATGGCTTTGAAACTTACCATACTTGTTTACCATCATAACCTCCATCTACAGACAAGAGTACATAACTCTGTCAAGGTTTTTGACAGAATTATGGCCCTTTTTTGACTTAGAAAGTGTATTGAGCTTGGTTAAGTTTTTCGTACCACCTCACTTTATTTCAAAAGTATTAGAGGTATGGCTTTGAAACTTACCATACTTGTTTACCATCATAACCTCCATCTATAGACAAGAGTACATAACTCTGTCAATGTTTTTGACAGAATTATGGCCCTTTTTTGACTTAGAAAGTGTATTGAGCTTGGTTAAGTTTTTCGTACCACCTCACTTTATTTCAAAACCATTGGAGGTATTGCTTTGAAACTAACCATACTTGTTAACCATCATGACCTACATCAACAGACAAGAGTTCATAACTCTGTCAAAGTTTTTGACAGAATTATGCCCCTTTTTTACTTAGAAAATACATTGAATATGGGTAAAATCCACTTATTGCCTTAACCCTTTGAGATATTGCTTTGAAACTTTGCATGCATGTTAACATCATTACCCCCATCTGTAGGCAAGAGAAGGTAACTCTGTCAGGGATTTGTTTTAAAAATTAAGGCCCTTTATTGACTTAGAATCTTGGTTAAGTTTTTCGTACCAGTCCACTTTTTGACTAAACTGTTTGAGATATTAATTTGATAGTTGGAATACTTGTTTACCATCATGATCCCAAAACATGGGCAGGAGAAGGTAATTCTGTCAAGGATTTTATTTGAATTATGGCCCTTTTTGACTTAGAAAGTCAGTTAAAATTTTCATTCTTGTCCACTTGTTGACTTGACCATTTGAGATATTACTTTGAAAGTTGGAGTACTTATGTACCATCATGACACCTATCTGTAAGCAAAAGAAGATAACTCTGTGAAAATGTTTCTTTATTTGTACTTAGAAATTCCTAGTTAAAGTCTTGTGTGCCCTTAACTGTCAAAGTTTTGTTTTATAGGCAAGCACTTAAAAGTCGAGCGCGCTGTCTTACTGACAGCTCTTGTTGTCTTAGAAACTCAGTTAAAATTTTCATTCTTGTCCACTTGTTGACTTAACCATTTGAGATATTACTTTGAAAGTTGGAGTACTTATGTACCATCATGAGACCTATCTGTAAGCAAGAGAAGATAACTCTGTGAAAATGTTTCTTGATTTGTACTTAGAAATTCCTAGTTAAAGTCTTGTGTGCCCTTAACTGTCAAAGTTTTGTTTTATTGGCAAGCACTAAAAAGTCGAGCGCGCTGTCCTACTGACAGCTCTTGTTGACTTAGAAACTCAGTTAAAATTTTCATTCTTGTCCACTTGTTAACTTAACCATTTGAGATATTACTTTGAAAGTTGGAGTACTTATGTACCATCGTAAGACCTATCTGTAAGCAAGAGAAGATAACTCTGTGAAAAAATTTCTTGATTTGTACTTAGAAATTCCTAGTTGAAGTCTTGTGTGCCCTTAACTGTCAAAGTTTTGTTTTATTGGCAAGCACTAAAAAAGTCGAGCACGCTGTCCTACTGACAGCTCTTGTTTGTTGCTGTTTTAGCATTTTATCATTTTAATTAAATGTTCTTTATATTTTAATGAAATTTCTTTCATAATTGACAACGTCCGAAATTTTGATTATCCGAAAATTGGTACAGAATCGCTATTTCGCGGTTGTTTTCTTTGGCTAAATGATAAAAATTAGCCAAATATTTTAATAATTTTTTCACTCAACATCATCTAAATGTTAACTGCCAACGGTGTACAAAATCTGAAGGGGTAAAATCATTGTGTATTTTAAATACACAGAGACGTGTCAAAAATTTGACAGACGCCTGTGGCCATAAATGAAAGGGACAACATATATCACGTATTTAGGGCACGATGATTATTGATTTGTTGGAAGTGTTGTTTATATAATTTAGTATATATTTTCTATTCCGACTACTCCCCAGACAGTTAATTGGGTCAAAGGTCAAAATACGTCATCGGAATTTCAGCGGCGACTTTGATTTCGCTTTGATCTGCAGAACAGGCGAAGTGAGACATGTGAGAGCGACTTCTTCGCCCTAGTCGCCCCCTCGGCCGATCCCTGATGAGTTTGCAATATCTGGAGAATTTGGATGTTTGTTTGGAATTTTCCTTCAGTTTATCGTTTAGGTGATATAAATGACGACTGTAAATATAAAAAAGCATAATCTTTTATTCTAAAAAATGTACTTTATTTTCTGCGACAGATTTTGAAAGTGTTTGTGCCAAAATGCACATGATCTTGCTATAAATAATTTTTGAAGCTTTGTGTTTGCACTGGTATTGTTGGGCAAAATTAATGGGGTTTGAGTATTCTCTGGTTCAATTTATGATACGATAATCAATAAGAAAACAAGTGTTCTGACGTAAATTTAAAGATTTGAATTCAATTTCTAAGGACTTTATATAATATGTTTAATAAATATACATAAAAGCAAGTGTTTAGTGCAATTATTTCTACACAATGTTTATTGCAGACGAGGTATGTTTTATATTAATTTAAGCAGCATAAAAGCCAGCCATAAACACAGAGTTACTGTCATATTGTATACATGTTTTATGTAGCATCCTCCTATTCTTTAGCTATTATTTTCAGGGTTTTCACTTTTTGAAATTTTGTATCCTATGTATAGGAAATATGTCCAGATGACATATTCAGTTGAAAAGTTTTGACATATTTATAATTAATGAATAGTCATTTTAGTCTGCTGGTTTGACAGTATCTTACAGTTGTTTTGTTTTATTTTTTCAGGATGCGAATAAGGGGCAAATATTTGGAAATTATCTAGCCAATGTACATTGTGTACATGTACCTAACTGTGGATATGTTGCAAAGTAAGTATGCAATGGATAATGTATTCAGAAGAAGGAATATTTAATATACAAGCTTTGTCCAGTGGATGATTTCTATGTTAAAAAATCTTCGTTACTGAACATTAAATAAATAAATTACGAGTTTCATTTTTCAAGTTTTTATGATGTGGCTGTATGGCTATATCTTGCACCATTGGGTGACTTTCAACCAAACATTTTGATACATGCCCTAGATGGTGTTCCGAATAAAATTATTATTTTTAACCAAACAGCCAGTGAGTCGAGTTGAAGGCAAATCAGAAGTAGAAAAAGTAATGCAGGCTTTGTATATAAATGCTTGAAAAAGTAAACCATTGACCAGCCATCCACACCAAATTAAGTAAAAAGTTTTCCTGGACAGATCAGTACTAATTTTCTTAAAAAAATTGATTTATAATTGTTATGTAATTGAAATAATCTTTTCATGGGTTATTTTCAGATGCTTTTTTCCGATGTATACTTTCCTTGACCTTGTATCCTTAGTTACCCATATTTGTGTTTCAGATTTCTTGTAGATGCTGCAGAGATTATAACCGAGAACATTGATAATGAGGGTGTGTTCAGGAAGTCAGGGGCTGTTAGTAGGCAGAAGGAAATAAAGGTAATAATTGAAATGCAGTAAAGAATGTTCAGATTAAGGGCAAGCGTTCTTAATAAAACATTGAGTAGTGTTTTATTTCAGTCTTTACATGGTTAAAATTATAAATACCTAGGGCTGGTTGTTTTATGTTTTCAGCAACTGTTGGAGAATGGCAAAGGATTTCTAGGTGCAAATGTGCATGATGTAACTGGTTTGGTGAAGCAGTTTTTCCGAGAACTGCCAGAGCCTCTGTTCACCAGTACCTACCATGACACCTTTGTACGATGTTATCAAATCGAGGACCAGGAAGTGGCCACTCGTGCAGTATTGTTATTGTGTTTGTTACTGCCTGCAGAACATGTCAGCACGCTGCAGTTCATCATGAGGCTGCTGCTGAAAGTGACGCAACATGCCGACAGTAATAAGATGGACAGTACTAACCTGGCTGTTGTCATAGCTCCAAATATAATGCATGTGAACAGCAAGACAGAAACAATGAAATCATGCGAGGAAAAATTACTACAGGTAAGTAGATAGAAATAATACAACTCTAAAACCAGGTAGTCTTGCTGACACCTTGATAACACGTTACACATGTGTTTGTTACATTGAATTACACCAAAAAAAATGTTATCAAGTGGTAATAAGTATTTGTTTCATTGCATACTGTAAATTGCATGATATTTGCGATGAATTAATTTTCACTATTTTCCTACTTTGCTAAATAAAGTCTTGCGAAAGATTAATTTTACTTAGATTTCCTATTAGAGAATTATGCTTTAGCAAATTTAAAATTTGCAAATAAGTCTGTTCAGAAATCACGGAATTTGCGTAACACGAAAATTACCCATTTTACGGTACCAAATATTGAACAGTGTTACAGAAGACCTCAGTTTTTAGCTCACCTGGCACAAAGTGCCTGGGTGAGCTATTAGGATCACTCACCATCCTGGGTCCATC
>JAFMSR010000012.1:29642466-29678549 GCA_022818135.1 Saxidomus purpurata
CGATGATTGGCGATGATGCAAGCATCAATTATTTTGACAGCTTGAGAGATAAACTAGGTATCAACTTTCAATCCGTGTCAATTACGTAACATACCGTGGTCACCAATTAGGTTGTATATTGCTATTCCCAGGCGCCCAATTATACAATTAGCGCATGGATAATATGCCTTGATGATATAGGTTTTTTATGTTTATGAAAAAAACGTTCACCAGGGTAGACTATTTTTCGCCACATTCATTTTTTTGCCATTTCCGAAAATTGCGAATGGCAGCAGAAACCCTGGTATGCATATGCAAATATAAAATTCTGTAAATGTGACAGCCTTAAAAGAGATATGGCTTATGTAATAAATACAGTCAAAACTCCCTCAGCTGCATCTAAAAGCAAACACTTATTTATAAAATTGTATCTCTTGGTATGCTAACGTCTCTAGAAAAACAGCCTGTCTACAACAAACAAAGCTCAGGTTCTTCCACATGGTGTTTGGATTCTCTGAAGGGGTTGGAGTTTAATGCTTCTCATGGTTGAATGCTCTTGGATAAGGCAAGAGATGTTATGTTGCAGCTGTGCGGGCTTGCAATCTGGCATTCAGATGAGCATGGTATTGCTCAATATTATGTAGTTCACTGGTATGGAAACATCCACCCCCCATTGCCATGTCCTCTGCTTCTTGAATGTAAACTTTAGCAACTTTTATATCTTCGTCCTCCATTATGACACCATGGCAAAGATACTTTATCATTTGCCTTCTTAACTCAATGTTATCACTGGCTTTTTCTAAATTTTTGAGAATTTTTTTAGCTCTTTTAACATTTTCGTTTTTGTTTGGAAATCTTCTTTCCACCTTTAAGCCAAGTGTAATATGAAGCAGTGACATGACCATTAATAGAAGTATTATTCGTTTCCAAATAACTTGAACTTCTTCTTTGACTTCAAGCAAACACAGCAGGGCATTTTCACCAGCTTTCAAAACATTCTCAAGCATTTCTGCTGTTGGCTCATTGGAAAATAGAACTAGGTTCATACAGAGATTGTCAAGCATAGCAGAGACAACTGCAAAGCATGGTGCAGTGTTTTCGCATAGAACCTTGGCTTGTGTGACGTGGTCGACTGCGGCAGCTTTGTTCCCGAGGAGAACCTCTGTCGCTGCCATTTTTGAATGATATGTAATTACAAGTGAAGTGATATCTAGTCCGCTACTTTCTGTGCGAACTGCTTGTTCCAGAATTAGTCTCCTCTCAACAGGATCTGTGTACAACTGCATAAGTAAAACAAGAGCAGTTGTTTTCTTTTCAACAGCTAATTCTTGTTTCCTTCTGTCGTCGGAGGACATGATTATTTGATCATAATTCGCAATTTGTTGCCTAATTATTTTTATCCTCCCAGGCTTTCCTTCAACATAACAGTCATTGTCCAAAATGCTTTTTTGATTCTTGTAGAAAATATGTATTATTTTGGTGTGTGGCATTTTTTTCTTTGAAGGTTTGTGATACAAGAGTTTGTATTTCTCATCTCGTAGTTTGGTTGCAATGTCCTTTCGGCCAGCAATGTCAAGGACAACACAGAGCTGTTCAAATGAGACCTGTGAGATAATTCTCAAAATGTACTCCGTGAAAGAAACGTTATTTCTACCATGATATGCTTCAACCATCTGTTCAAATTTTCTGTCTGTAATGATGCCCATTTTTCTAAGTGTGACAGTTATTCCCAGTATATCTGCTTGGTGATATTTGTATTGTTGTATAACAGTTATGATGCACTCGAAGTCTGTCTTGTTCATTTGAAGTAAAGGAGGATAATCTTGAAGATCTACCAGTATTTTGCTTGCCATTTTCTATTCTTTCCTGTAAAATACAAACTGTCTCATTAAATCTGAAGCAAATAATTGAATTTCTCCTAGCAAGTATAGCCAAGTGCTCCACCCAAAAGCCTTACATGTGCTAGGCTTGAAATTGCATTTAAATCTAATAGCTGTCTTTACAGTTTTTCGGAAGTTGCTCACCAGTTTTTTCTGGGTTTAGGCAAAAATCTAACATACCATAAAAGTTGTAATAAATGCCCCTGCATGAAAAAACACTACCCTGGTAGTTGTGGTAGGTCTTAATAGTCATTTTCCTCATTATACCCCAAAACGAAGTTAAGGGGGGTATATAGGAGTCACCCGATGGTTGGTCGGATGCTGTCTGTTGCATTTTCCTTGTCCGGAGCATAACTTGAAAACTACTGGTTGGAATTCAATACAACTTCATACAATGGTCAAGTACATTGAGAGGAAGTACAGTGCACATGAACCATAACTCTATCTTGACTAATCACAGAGTTATTGCCAAGAACAATATCTCTGTTTTAGATTTTTTGCAAAGTATTCTGTTACAACCAAGTTTATAAAGCAGTCTTTCGTGGGTATTAATCACATTTAGTGATAGGTCTAGTTTGTCTTGTATTTTCATGACCTTGATTGTCCCCGACTTTCAGGAAAATATAGCTTGAAGTTTCATATGCGAAAATGATCTACAGTATCAAATGTGTTTTGCAGATCCAATAGTATGATACCAACAATATTTACGTTTATCCATTTCCAATCTGATAAAATCAGTTAAATGAATCAAGCAGGTATCAGTAGAAAAACACTTCTAAAACCTGACTGAAATTGGTAAAGTAACCCATTTTCCTTAAAGTAAGACTCAACCTGATCATACACCACTCTTTCAAATATTTTTGACACTATATAATAAGGCGATAATTACCAACAGGTTACCGAAGGGTGGTATATTAAAATCGCACCGTCCGTCTGTCTGTGCGTCCCCACTTACAAATTCGTGTCCGGACTGTAATTCTGTCATGATTGAAGGATTTTAAAATAAACTTTGCACAAATGTTCAGGACATCAAGACGACGTATCGTGTGCAAGACCCACATCCCTACCTCAAAGGTCAAGGTCACACTTAGAGTTTGAAGGTAATGGAATCCTCTATATATGCACACATTCGTGTCCGGACTGTAACTTTGTCATGCATTGAAGGATTTTAAAATAACTTTGCACAAATGTCAAGCACATCAAGACGTGTCGCGTGCAAGACCCACGTTCCTACCTCAAAGGTCAAGGTCACACTTAGAGCTTGAAGGTAATGGAATCCTGTATATATGCACACATTCGTGTCCGGACTATAACTTTGTCATGCATTGATTGATTTAAAAATAACTTGGCACAAATGTCAAGCACATCAAGCCGATGTGTCGCATGGATTTTAAAATTACATACCACAATTATTGAGCACATGGAGAGGACAAAGACTGTGAGACACTTCTTTCGGGGGGCATTCGTCACTTGTGAGGGACAGCTCTTGTTCTTATAAAGGGAGACAACTCTAGCCATCTTAAGATCATTGGGAACAACTCCCTGAACTAAAGATGGTGTGCATAACCACATTGTTTCAGATCAGTGACAAAAGAATACTTGGGACTTGGTTACTCATTCATGGTTACGTAAGTGAAGTCATTTTTTCAGGGACTGTAGATGTCTTCTGTTGTTTTAGTGGTTAGGAGATGAAAGGTCAAGGTCATAATAACCTTGAACAGTAAACAATTCAAATCAATAAGTACAGGCCCGGTAATATAAGTCATCAACAGGTCCGTGAAATGATAGGCACATTTTTCGGCAAATCTAGGTCTCACTTCGGATAGGTAAACACAACTTTTCTCATATAAACTAAGTGAGAAAGTAAACTTGGGCGGTCGCAAAGAATGTGCCACTGTCCATATTGTAACCGTGTGTTGAGGATTTCTGGGAAGCCTTTGTTGTTTTGTAGAACATTCAAGCCAACTCGTAAAAAGGGTAGGCTATACCTTACATCTTTTGTAGTTTTCTGGCATTTACAATGTGTTTTTAAGAAAATAATGCCTTTTCAGATGGAAATACAGTGCCGATTTGCAGATCCTGAAATTTTATTTTACACTTAACCCTTCAATTGCTATTTCTATGAGTTTTTGGGAAGATATGGGCAAAATTAGATGAATAATTTACCACACATCAAGGAAAGAAAATAACAAAGGCTTCCAAGAAATTGTCAACATACTTATAATATGGACAGCAGTGCATTTTTTGCCACCAAGCATACCTTAGATTGCTGTCAGTGTATTCACCTCATACTTTGAAGATAGGTAGATTAGTACAAATTCTACAGTTATTTTAACAATTTTAAAAAGTTATTCAGTAAAATAAAAAATTGTTTCAATGATATCATTTCTTCATTTTCTTGTAAAGGAATATTCATCATCTATTTCAATTAATTATGAATTTAAAAGTCTTAGAAGTAAAGCTTACCTGAAGTTTTATCCTAGTAACTATATTAAGTAACTTATTATAAATCTGTAATTCAATCTTCAAAGGCAAAATTTGGAAATAAATTTATTATGCCAAGTATCTTCTTTGTCTATTAATTAAAGACCAGTATCAGCTTACAATATATGACTTGTACTCTATATATATACCGATATTGGTATTCCATCCTATCCTTGATACATGTACATTTTACAGCCTATGTTTTACCCAATATCCAACATATTGCATGTTCATAAAAATGTTTTAAACTTGTGAACAGGTATTAGTACATAAGGGTATAAAACAATGTCATTTATTTTGGATAAATTGCATTAATAATCTTGGTGGCAGCGGCATCCTATTTTGTCAATTGATTTGGACATGAGAAAAGCTTTCTGAGTAGACCCAACAGTGATTTTTAGCTCGACTATTCGAAGAATAAGGAGGCTATTGCACTCGCCCCGGCGTCGGCATCTGCGTTGGTTAAAGTTTTTTATAAAGTCAAATATCTTGAATACTATCAAAGGTATTGACTTGAAACTCAAACTATATGTTTACCATCAACATCTACACCTGAGGAAACAATCTCCATAACCTGTTTTGATTTTTGACAGATTTATGCCCCTTTTTAACTTAGAATTTTTGGTTAAAGTTTTTTATAAATTCAAATATCTTGAATACTATCAAAGGTATTGACTTGAAACTCAAAGTATGTGTCTACCATCAACATCTACACCTGAGGAAACAATCCCCATAACTCTGTTTTGATTTTTGACAGATTTATGCCCCTTTTTAACTTAGAATTTTTGGTTAAAGATTTTTATAAATTCAAATATCTTGAATACTATCAAAGGTATTGACTTGAAACTCAAAATATATGTCTACCATCAACATTTACACCAGAGGAAACAATCCCCATAACTCTGTTTTTGATTTTTGACAGATTTGTGTCCCTTTTTAACTTAGAATGTTTGGTAAAAGATTTTATAAATTCAAATATTTTGAATACTTTCAAAGGTATTGACTTGAAACTCAAATTATGTGTCCACCATCAACATCTTTACCTGAGGAAACAATCCCCATAACTCTGTTTTGATTTTTGTTAGATTTATGCCCCTTTTAAACTTAGAATTTTTAGTTAGAGATTTTTATAAAGTCATATATCTTGAATACTATCAAAGGTATTGACTTGAAACTTAAAATGTATGTTTACTATCAACATCTTCACCAATGATTTTGATTTTTGACATATTTATGCCCCTTTTTAACTTAGAATTTTGTCACAGTTTTTACCAGACTATTATTAGAGATACTTGAATTGGCTTACTTTGACCATTTTTGCCAATTGGGAAGACGCCGAATTTCGGAGGCAAATCGACGCAAAAAAAATCACTGCCCAATCATAATTTGCCCCTACCAAAAATTTCTACAGCTAAGTTTTTAAAATAGATGCTCCAGTAATCAATATATAAAAAGTCTTGCGACAAGGTGTATAATTCTGAATTATCTCTAGAATGGCTGAATGTACTTTTAGCACACCTGAGCACTAAGTGCTCAAAGGTGTGTTATTTTGATCGCCTGGTGTCTGTCGTTGTCTGTCTGTCCGTCCACACGTAATCTTGTGTTTGCAATAAGGGCAGCATTTTTCACTAGATCTTCATGAAACTTGGTCAGTATGACTGCCTTGATGAACTCTAGGTCGAGTTCTAATATGGGTCATCTGGGGTCAAAAACTAGGTCACAGGGTCAAATCATAGAAAAACCTTGTGTATGCAATAGAGGTTGCATTTTTCATTGGACCTTCATGAAACTTTGGCCATATGATTGTCTTGATGAAATTTAGGTCAAGTATGAATATGGGTAATCTGAGGGAAAAAACTAGGTTACCTGGTTAAAAACCTTGTGTATGCCATACATGTGACATTTACAACCCAATCATCATGTAAATTGGTCAAAAGGTTTGCCATGTGAAGGTCAAACAGAATGTTTGTGTTTATGATATATAGTTTAGAGTTGAAGTTTGGTCACATATCGTCATAAGTTGCATGTGAGCGATATAGGGCCATCTTGGCCCTCTTGTTTAGATTCGTATATGCTAGTCACAAAACAGCAGAAATATCAATCATCTTTATATTTGGCATGCTCTCCATAGGTTCAGACATCTGTGGTAGAGTTGTTGATCCAGCATGCTGATGAGGTGGCTATGATAGATAATGAAATGGCAGAGGAGACTGCTTTCATGTCAGAAGTATTCAGTACAGATGATGAGCTAGATGCGAGTGAAGACAATCTCGAAGATAGCAAGGAAAATAGGAAGAAAGAAAAGAAGAGAAAGAGAAGTGGATCTTTCCAAGGTACGTTTACTAGGTTTGAAACTTATGCTGTCTCTAATGTCTGAATATTTGGTATTTTCCTTAATATAGCATTTTTATTAGCTCGACTATTCGAAGAATAAGGAGACTATTGCACTCGCCCCAGCGTCGGCGTCGGCGTCTGCGTTGGTTAAAGTTTTTCATAAAGTCAAATATCTTGAATACTATCAAAGGTATTGACTTGAAACTCAAACTATATGTTTACCATCAACATCTTCACCTGAGGAAACAATCCCCATAACTCTGTTTTGATTTTTGACAGATTTATGCCCCTTTTTAACTTAGAAATTTTGGTTAAAGTTTTTTATAAATTCAAATATCTTGAATACTATCAAAGGTATTGACTTGAAACTCAAAGTATGTGTCTACCATCAACATCTTCACCTGAGGAAACAATCCCCATAACTCTGTTTTGATTTTTGACAGATTTATGCCCCTTTTTAACTTAGAATTTTTGGTTAAAGTTTTTTATAAATTCAAATATCTTGAATACTATCAAAGGTATTGACTTGAAACTCAAAGTATGTGTCTACCATCAACATCTACACCTGAGGAAACAATCCCCATAACTCTGTTATGATTTTTGACAGATTTATGCCCCTTTTTAACTTAGAATTTTTGGTTAAAGTTTTTTTTTAAATTCAAATATCTTGAATACTATCAAAGGTATTGACTTGAAACTCAAAGTATGTGTCTACCATCAACATATACACCTGAGGAAACAATTCCCATAACTCTGTTTTGATTTTTGACAGATTTATGCCCCTTTTTAACTTAGAAGTTTTGGTATTTTTTTTTGTAAATTCAAATATCTTGAATACTATATAAGGTATTGACTTGAAACTCAAAGTATGTGTCTACCATCAACATTATACACCTGAGGAAACAATTCCCATAACTCTGTTTTGATTTTTGACAGATTTATGCCCCTTTTTAACTTAGAAGTTTTGGTATTTTTTTTTTGTAAATTCAAATATCTTGAATACTATATAAGGTATTGACTTGAAACTCAAAGTATATGTTTACCATCAACATCTACACCTGAGGAAACAATCCCCATAACTCTGTTTTGATTTTTGATAGATTTGTGTCCCTTTTTAACTTTGAATGTTTTGTTAAAGATAGAATACTATCGAACGTATTTACTGTCAACATCTTCACCAATGTTTTTGATTTTTGACATATTTATGCCCTTTTTAACGTAGAATTTTGTCACAGTTTTTCCAGACTAAAATGGAAATACTCAAAATGGCTTTCTTTTGAAATGTCATAGAATAATTATGCAGCATGAAGCAGTCATGCTTTTTTAATTCTATACATATCAATTTTGAAAAGTTACAAAATTATTCATGATCAAATATACAAGGTCATGTATTTCTTTGAAATTATCCCCCCATCCTCCCTCCAGTTGGCTTGCAGAATCCAGAGTAAGGCCTTGAATGCAATGTACATTTACAAAGGTCTTTGAACAAGTTTCATATCTTTGACCTTAATTCTTATAGACAATTACACAATACTCCTGTTCTTAGACAAAAACCCCATTTTACCAACAAGCTTTCGAATAGTCGAGCGTGCTGTCATGTGACAGCTCTTGTTTATAGACAAACCTATGATTATAAACCAGTGTAACATCTATGTTTATACGGCCACAAAATATTCCTAAACCATGGCTGATAAAGGCACGATGTGAGTTCATACTGGATATTTGTCATAAGAGGACAGTTGCATATTTGCTAGGAAGGTAGTTTAAGCAAGAAATTCCTAAAGTTTGTAAGGAGAACACTCGTAACAAGTTAATCATCGCCGATATAATTTACAAGTACTTCATGTGTTCCTAAGGCACCTTAAAAGGGCTTGTTTACTGTGTGAATGAAAGGACAAAGTCTGAATGTCCACATCTGCTGTTTGTACTATTCTACAGGCTGCATGTATTTCCTCTGTTGTTAATTAAATCAATTGTAATTCAGGATTTGTAAGCAGTATAGCTCAGAGTATAACAAAATGGAGGAGGAGTACGGACGGTAAGACCAACACGAGTGGTATCAGTCAGGGGAGTAACATGAGTCATGTCAGTGTGTCAGGACAGAACAGATCACATACATGTACAGTGCAGTCCGAGGACGGGGCATCCCAAGCCCAGGTGTATCAGTTTACAGCTACAGAGGCCACGCCCGTTGTGAGACGGAAGAAGATTCCTCCTGGCATGGAGGGGAAGGCATTCTCTGCATCAAAAAAGTAAGTTTTGATTAAATAACATGAAAATGTTAATGAATTCAGATACTAGTGAAATAAATGTATACCATGAGAAACATGCCGTATTTTCTCATCTTTCATATAGTTTAAACATGGTGAAATAGTATTTTCTAAATGGAAATTACACTATATGCCATTCAGAATTGTCTACAACTTTAGATAGCATGACACTATGGATTAGCGGTCAGGCGGTTAACATGCTGGACTTGTAATCCAGGGATCACAGGTTTGATCCCCCACTCCTCCACTAACATAACTAATGGTCTTTCGGATGATACATAAAACCGAGGTCCAGTGTATCAGTGCTATACACTGGGGATGTTAAAGAACAAGGGATGTCTCTGGAATGGGACACGTTCTGTATCTTGCACTATCTTCCTGAAGTCTAAAATAACTAAAACTCTTCTGGGGGGTGTTGGTCATATGGATTATCCCGTACTAATGATAAAACTCTAAAATAACTTGCATTGCTGCTAAATGAGACAAGATTCTTTAGGGTGACAAAGAATGTTGAAATCTGTAACTAAATAGTCAGGCTGTCCTTCCTTTTGCTTAGCAACTGTAAAGTGTTGTTACTGAAAACGATGGTGATTTTCCAAAACCAAGACAGTGTAGAACAGTATGTTCATGACCTTGAAAAAATAGTTGTGTTAACTAAGACATTAGTCAAAGTACATGGATGGCAAAGACAATACGATTAATGTAAGTATTGATGACTAACTTACGGTTGTATAAATGATAAATTGTGACAGATCAGCAGCTATAAACCTGTAAATGTTATGATTACAGGAAGGCGATTTTGAACCAGTTACCCCAGCAGTCGGCACTTGCTAGTACACCATTTACACCAGCATCAGCGGTAAAGAGGATGGACATCAATAGTAAGATATTGAGAAATATATATATATGTGTAATTAGCAAAACTATTTAATATGTCTGAAAAGTGGAACACTGATAGTTACTGTATCATGCCATACTGGATTGATAGAAATATGCATATAGTTGAATGAATTCCAACATCTAGTCCAAGACTTGATTTGTTTTGCTGGCTGTCAGACAAGTTCAGTCACTATGGCTTCAGCAGCATCATGGTTTGTGATCCATGCTAGGAGACACGGGGTCCTTTCTGACAAGCATAAGTTTCAGTTCCTGGTAGAACAGGTTTCCTATGGTAATTAGTCATGTAGTAGTGTTTCATATGGCGAAAGACTTCTTCATATTTTGGAAAATTGCTGTATAACTTGTATAGGGCATACATTAATAAGTTAAGATTTCTTTAGGAATCCAGAAGGTTAACAATGCAAACTGTCAACTATTGCATCTCTTTAAAGATTAGCAAATGTGTCTACACAAACAAACCTCTAAGCTTTTGAGTGGGGGGTGGGGGGGTGTACCTAGTTGTTTGCTTGTAGTTGTCCTGATATATTAAAACCTAACAACTAATGTTTGATCAATTACCAGTATTAAAGACGTTTGGCAATTCTTTCAAATGCAGGTGTAAAACGAGGTGTACATGATACTCCAAGTATGCCACCTCGGCCGTACCAGACACCAAGACACAGTATGAAAACGCCCAGGAAAAAGCTTACACTCTTTAGTCCAGCCAGTACGACAAAGAAGAAAAGGTAATTAAAGAAGATGTAATCTATCATCAAATGCATCAAGAATCAGTTTTATAGATTTTTTGTTTGTACTCTTGCCTAATGTTTCAATTTTAATCTTTAACTAAACGTGCGTTTGTAGACTTGTGTATATGCAACTTCATATATCTTTTTACTAATAATTTTTCAAAGGCTTACTTTTTATGGTGTATAAACCAGTTAAAGTAGTAGGGATAAGGCCTTGAGATATATACACTACAGCTTGATTCAGCTCTCGAGCAGTTTCTAATTAAATTGTGACAGCATTTCAAACATGCAGCTTTGCCTTATGTGAATAATTCACGTATATAAAGATTTCTGCTAAATCTTTTTGCATGCTTGCATTTGTGTTAAGCAGACACATATATATGAAAGTTTTTTGTCCAAGATGCAGTAGTTGCTCTTCTCTTAGCAGAATGTTTAATCATTAATTTATCTTTCATTTTAGGGCTAAGTTCTCATTCTGCTCAGTAGGTTCTATTTAACAAGTATACATACATGTATATGCTATTCAAAATTAGTACATGTATACTGCTCTATTTAAAAGTACTCTGCTTGTTGGATTGATTTTTACAGCTCTTTTTTTAATTCAGATATTATATATATATATGCATATTCAGAACTTGACAGCTTTTAATTACTTGCAACTGCTACACTGCTTCTCAAAGTCACCAATTCCAAAGTGCCAGCTATTTCTCGTTTAAATATATACTGAGATGCATATGTCCTAGATGTAAACTGTATTTTATCAGTTCAAAAATGATTAAGAAAAATGCCGTTAGATTTATAAATGTGTTGTTGTAGTTATTGAATCTGCTTCCTTTAGTCATGTCACAATAGAATATAACGAAATTAAGAAATCACAGCAATGTAGGTTTTGCAGAGGGTGCTGGTTTATTAAGACCTCTATACTCTTATTTACACCGTATATTCTCTGTATATACATGATCAGGCCCGAAACTGTTTTACAGATGCCTGGGAATACTTTGAAAAGTGCAACATGTAATATTTTAATTACACACAAATTCATTGTGTTTGATATGATATACAGAGACACAATAAAATTGTTAAAAGTTTAGTCCTTGGCAATGTTAATTTCGGCTTATTTTGAAATGTGCTATACAAGCATTTCAGAACAAGTAAAGCCTGATCATAGTTTTCTCTAATCATCATGTAGCATTCATTCTTCATTCATCACCAGGTATTCATCAACAACCAACTTATCATTAAACTCGGCTGGTAAGAAGGCAGGAAAGTCTAAGGGAATATTCCGACGGCTCAGTGGTAGCAAGGGTGACCAGGTAGTGTATATTCTCACTGTTACCCACCCCAGTTTCAGGATTGTACTAAGACTACTAACAGTCTGTGATTGGTTCATTGATGTGGTTTTTATAAGATTAAAGACATGCATTATTCATCAGTCAGTTTACAGACATGACTCATGATTTCCACGGTAAGAGATGCACCAAGTGTCCATTTACTACATGTTTCAATCAACTTCTTTCCAAGTGATATGGTGTGGTCCGAATTAAATTGAATATTGAGATTTGTTTGGTGTGATGATGCTCATCTTTCGGGTCAGAACTTACATGTTGACAAGACTCACTGAACACCAATCTTGATACTTACCTAATGTTCAGTCAGTTTGATCTGTGTAGTTTGCTTCCACCCATCACGTGTTTCCAGTCATTATCACAGAAAATGGAATATCAGTGGCTACGGTGTGGCGTCTATGGTCTGGTGTAAGGATCCTTATTTCAGGTTAGATGATGATGTCCATCTTTCTATCCACCACATGCTGTTAGAGAATCACAAGCTTTGGGTTCACTGAACATGGAATATCTGTGCCTAGGGTTGGGGTATTACTGTTATTTTTCTGTCTCCTCCAAAATTCTTCTGACGAGGATAAAGACATTTTGACCATTTTCTATATAGAGTGTTTAGATAACGCACTAACTATAGGGTCTACATCTGAAGGTCAAGGTCACTTGTAAAGTCAAAGGTGTTCAGCGAGTAGCCAGGACCAAGGAAAAGTGTCCACCAAAACATTTATATGCTATACCTCTACCAGGTAAACAACTCGCAATGCATTTTCAATGTAAATAATAGTCATATTTGTTTGGACAACATTTTCCAGACATTTTTTAACAAGTTTTATCGATCTAGGTACTGATCGTTAGAGGAATGATTTCGTGATATGGAAAAAAAAAACAGCCATGACAACTGTTTCTCATTTGTCAAAATTATAAATCTGCGAACTCATAAGTACTATTGAGAATTTGAGAAAAGATGTCCGATAATTGATAAGATTGGTTGAAAAGTGTTTGGATAATGTGGTCCAAACCAGCAGGACTATTTTTTTCCATTGAAAATGCATTGGGAGTTGTTTAACTTGTATAATGCTGCCAAATCTTGTAGGTGAAGGTCATATTTGACAAGAGTTGTGCCCCTTTTTGTACTAAGATTTTGTCACAAAAACTTATATAACTTTGTCATTTCTTAAGATTCTTCTTTTAACTTTCAAATTGCATTGCTTATGACAAAGTCGTATTTTGTATGTCAAGGTCCTATTTGACAGAGTTATGCCGCTTTTTATATTTAGAATTTTGCTATAACTTTGCCATTTCTTAAGATATCTCTAGGGATGTAATTGATTCAAACGATATCAATATATCAACGATAAAACTTTTTCGATTCGATATCGATTGCCGTTTTGAAAAATCGTATATCATATAATGTTTTACCATGCAATGATCTACAGTCTAACATTCGAAAATTCCATCAAAACTCAACCTGAATATAAACAATCACTCTACCCAGAGTTCTGTGTTTTTCTTACGAATGATAATTTAATGAAATGTGGTCACATAGGCAAAAATATTTTAGCACTGCAAGGGTTGATCTATATTATAGACCAGAACCATGTGTTTAGTACAAATAAAGTCAAGAGATGTGATAGAATATGTATTCAGTGACTTTTTTACGCCCATGTATCGATGTAGGGTTAACGCACGTTTTTTCGTGTTATAACATCTGCAGAATCCCGAGGAATGGTTGGTGCCCGAGCCCGTTAGGGCGAGGGCACCAACATATCCCGAGGGTTTCTGCAGGTGTTATAACACGAAAAAAGTTCGTTAGCGCTATTCTAGCATAAATAGCGTAACAAAAATCATAAAAATAAAAATGAAACGCTCTTATTAGTACGACGTTCATTAATGCGCGGGACAACGTCCGTGTTGTTTACGTCATATTTATGACGTCACCAGCGGTTTTTAAGCCCGGCACTGTTGACGCCGTACATGATGTAAGACTTGGGAGACAGGTCCATTGTTTACAATGGCCCTGTACTGCGCATAAATGAAAACGGGTTATAACGGCGCGTGAATCTCCCCGTTAACACACGTTTTATCTCCTGTTAAAACACCGGCAAAATAGGCAAAAACAGCACATTTTATGCTAGAATATATATCGCTGTATTGTCGATATTTCTAAATCGATATATCGGTACAAAAATTTTAATCAATGACAACCCTAGATATCTCTATCAAACTTTCAACATTTTGAATCAAACGACATCTCCTCTGAAAACACTTGGTCAATGTTGATACAACTATACAGGGATGTTCCTTGCATGAAGCTCTACCAGAATTGTTCAAAGAATTCCATGCAGAACTCTGGTTGCTATGGCAACAGATATGGGGAAAACTTTAAAAACCTTCTTCTCTGAAACCACAAGGCCTTGAGCTTAGATATTTGGCATGTAGCATTGTCTAATGGACCTCTACCAAGATTGTTCAAATAATGACCTTCGCAACAAAATTGACCCCCCGCCCGGGGTGTCATTTAGTTTTACTTAGGCTTATATAGGAAAAACTTTAAAAATCTTCTCTGAAACCACAATGCCTAGAGCTTAGATATTTAGCAAGTATCATTGCTTATGAGACCTCTTCAAAGTTAGTTCAAATTATGCCCCTGTGGTCATTATTGGCCCCGCCATGGGGGTCTTTGTTTTACTAAGACGTATATAGGGAAACCTATTTAGTATAAAACATTGTCTAGTGGTCTTCCACCTACTTTGTTCAAATCATGCCTCTTGGATCAAAATTGACCACACCCACCAGGCAAGTGAACTTGTACTAAGGTGAGCGATAAAGGGCTATCTTGGCTCTCTTGTTGTACCTAGATTTTGTTACGAAAACTTATAGTTCATATTTGACAGAGTTATGCCCCTTTTTTTACTTAGATCCTTGCCATTTGTCGAACACTTGTGAAGAATTTATTCCACATTCAAAAACTGTGCATCTTATTCCTATGAACCTTTCACAAACAAAATATTCATTTCATGTACTAACAACCATTAATATTAACTTGTAGCAGCATCTTTTAAATGCTTATTACAGCTGTGGTTGGGGGTTAGTGCATAGGTGCCAGAATTGCAAACACCTTGGATGATGCCCTATGTGTAACATATAAGGCGACTAAATGGGTTTGGTGGGCTGAGGTCCATCCAGACATGGTAAAACCCAATGCAAGTGGTGACTCGAACCACGAAGGAGGTGGCTGCATGTCAGTGTGATAAACATTGTTTCAACACATGAAAGTCGATGTGCCATAGACACCATTCATTCATTCATTTTACTGCTTGTTTAATTTACTCTAGACCAGTGAAAATTCAATCAGCTGGCCAACTCACTTCTGAATGTTAGAAATAAAATTTGCTAGCCAGTTAAACAAGAAATTGGATTGAAAGTACAATATAGCCTTATTTTCATTGCAAGGTTCATAAAATTGCAATTTTTTCTTAATGGTAATAGTGAAGGTACTGTGTGGTCTTTTAGTTGAAATCTTTACCAGTTCTTGTTAATTTTCTAAAGCGTCCTATGCATCATACTTTTATATAAGGAAGTTCTAATGTTAATTGTAGAAGTCTCTGACAGAGTAAGATCGATGACTAATGATTTGTACATGGCCAGTGTTTTATGTGGAGAAGTTGTCAGTTTCTTGCTAAGAACAGATCAGTACATGTAAAAATAAAACCATGATACACATTTTTCTTAACCGATCACTGTTACAGTTCTGAAGTATTATAGCTGCTTAAAAGTTTAAACACAGTGTTTGAAGAAGTATTAAAATGAAACTGTTGCATGAATGTACAGTTTGTCTTACTAAATGCATGTTCAGCGTAATGCTGCATGTTTCAGATAAATCACTTATCTAGACATACTTTTGTTGCTTGCTATATTTTTTTATGTAGAATTTCAATTATGACTAGAGCTGTAACTTGAGTGCTTAAACTATGTAATGTAAATGATGTTATTGTTAACAAATCACAAACTATACAGAGTTGATAAATATTGTCATGTGGTTATAATATTAATGATTTTAAAAACTTACATTTAATTCTAAAGAAATATAAATGTGTAGTTTCGTTGTTATGTTTCCAGGCGTTCCCGGCACACAAGAATGTCGTTCATAACCAGGTCGGTCACCGTTTAGCAACTAGTCCTACATCTAAAACAAGTGCCACATCAGTTCAGAATAGTAATGCTTGTAGTCAGCCAATTTCCAAGAATATCAAGGATGATTCTCCAATTGCAGCAATTGCTCAGAACTCTTTTTCTGCTTCTGTGTGTGATCAATCGCTTATTTCTACTTACGACGATGAAAGGAGATCGCTCAACGAGGGGTTTATCATGACAGAGGAAAAGGAAGGGGACATAACCAGGATCATGTCGGAACCGGCTTTAGCAGGTTCTCATGAGACTGGGGAATATGTGATGTTGGACGATGTGCAATTGCGTGAGAGTGTTTCAGATACCACCTTCCAAGGTTCCAGAAATATGGAAACACCGAGCGGTCACAGCAGGTCATTTTCTATGGATAGTACTTTAGATGGAAGTACAAGAAAAGCGAGTTTAAAAAGAGGTGGCCCAAATTCTATAAAAGTTGGACTTCTGCAAGGAGACCAGAGTGAAGTTAGTAAACTAAGGCGGAGTTTTGGACTTGACAAATCAGAGATAAGTTTCCCTTTCCCTGCAGCTGTTTCTAACATGTCAGACGAGGACCAATATGTACAGCTTGACAACAGTTTCGACTTACTGAACACTAAATCAAAACATGACACTACAGAAAATCCAATTTCAAACAATGAAGAGGCAGAAATGGACTCACCTGGATCAGTATCGAGGTGCAAGTCAACTGTTAGTAGTACAAGTGTTACCTCAAATGAGATAAAAGATGAAACAGGAAGGTTAGAATGTGAGAATGAGTCGGAGGCAGGTTTCTCTACAATATCTGGTGGCACTGCTGTTTTTGTGCCGAAAATGTTGCTAAGCAAGGATGTCTGTGACACAGAATTGAAGGGAGAAGATAACTTTACAGATGGAATCAAAAAGACACTAGCACAACAAAAACAAGAAAGTAAAGACAGTTTGCTGAGTGAGGCGTCTTCTACGATGTCACCCGTTATGTCATTCAAAGAACGAGAGATGACGAGGTCTATATCTGCTGACAGTGGGAAAGGGTCCATGTGTGAAGAGCCCCAAGATGGTAGTGGTAATGTCACACTGGATTCCATCTCAAGCTCGGTTATTGACAAAGACAGCCCAGTAGTAACCAAGACAACAGAATCGTCACAGCAACCAGACACCGAGGAACAGATGCAGATTGATGAACCTGACAGTACTGGCTCAGAGCACGATGTTACAACTGTTGATGCTAGTGCAAGTAAACCAACTTTAGTTCACCAAAAGGCAGTGTCATCTCAAGATCTTCAGAGAGATGGTGAGAAGACACCGTCGCGGGTGTCACGTTCAAAGAGCTTACTTGAAACAAGTATGTCACAGCGGAAGAACAATGCTAAACCTAACCTTCAGATTTCTGCTGAAACTCACAAACTACTGGCTAGAGCAGGTTACATAAAAGAACAAAGGGAGGAAAAACTGACAGTGGACTCGGATGATTTTATTGTACCAAGTTCATTTCCATTCATTAAGCAAGCTGAGACTATGAACCCCAGGAGGGAAAGCATCATTGCCTTGCAGAAAAATAATGCAGGTCGCGTTAAAAATAACATTCAGCAGTTTGATCGTATAGTAGGAGTTGGAGAAAAGGTGGAACTTGAAGAACGACATGCTTCGCCATTTAGGTTCCCGAATTCTACGTCACGGAAAAGAGGTACAACACGTCTTAGGATACCTCCTGTTTTCAACAAGTCTGATTTAGACACCAGTGCAATTGTGGATCCGTTGAATACGTCAAGAGATAAGGTGGCCGCAGGGACTGCAATTGTACCAATTTCTACCCAGTTGATAAAGCCATCTGATCCCGAGTTCAACTTGAACGAGTCCACAGAATATAAAAAAGGTGGACTTAAACGCAAGCCGAGTATTTATCATGCTGAAAAAGGTGGGATAGTACCCCCTGTGTGTAAGACAAGAAATTTCAATGGAAGCTTTGATACAACAGTAGGATCTATTGAAGAAACAACATTGCATACCCCGAATGACATTTCAATTGATCAGTTAGATGATTCTGTCTTTACAGATAATACAAAGGGGAGGTTGGGGTTTCTGCAAGGAATTTCTGTAGACCTTGATCAGTCATTGCAAGACACTATTAACAATGTATGTACTCCCCGCAGTGAAAAAATGAAACATAACTCGGACAAAGAAAATAGCATTGATGAACTAACTAGTTTAAAGAGAATGCCAGAACTAAAACAGTCAATTTTAACAACACCTATTACTCTAGATACAATGGCATTTAGAACAGCTTCTAACAAAACTCCAGTTGCAATTTGTAAAGCGAGCAAATCGCCAAGGTCGCCTATCAAGCCTCTGAAAAGACTTGGAACTTCCCCGCACTCACCACGAGGTAAAGTTATACGCTCCCCCAAGCTAGTTAAAAGTACAAGAGTCTCACTGTTGTCAACAATAACCGATCAGAATGAGGACTTTGAAAATCTTTAAAAAATATGCTTAATTCATTGTATACTGTACATGCTGTATAGAAATACAAAACAGAACCATACAATATTTGAGATAGTTAACAAGAAAAAAATTGCCCATGTTACTGACATGAGACAAAGGTGCTTTATCTCTAGAAGTGTTGTGCTGGAATTACATTAGCAAACCACGCCACCCAGAACAAACACAACATAGGGCTCTGCAACTAGTGTGTGCACATGCATCTCTGCATAGTTTGCTCTAGACCCTTTTTGTTAGCTCATTTTCATAACACCTGTTGTAAACTATATCATTTATAAAGGTGTTTTCCATAAGAATACCTCTGTTTTGTGCTATCCGATTGTCTTCTTACCATTATGGTTTTTGTACTGTAAAGTTGGGGAAGATTTTTTCATACATATTCAGCAGGATATTAAATCAAGAGTTTCATTTTTTTCATGTTCTGTAAAAATGATATTGTAAGATACTTATCCTGGTTAAATGTTGAGCGCTATCTCTTCCACAGCTGTAGGTTTTGTAGCGCTTATTTCATTTGCATTTTTCCTTCCTTTTTTTCTTCATATTTTCATTATTATGCTCATTGTGACGGGCAAAACTTGCTGTGAATGTTTATTGGCGTAATATCTCGACTAAATTTGATGACCAGCCAAATTGAAAGTAAGCCACCATTTCACTATGGGTAAAGGATTCAAATATCGGCCTGGCTCAAAAGTAAGCCATCAGCTATTTTGAATTAATTGGCATGTAATTGACATATTGCCTGCTGCACAGTAAATGGGCCAAAAGTAATAGCATCAATGTCAAAAAATAAAGTTTAATATTTCAGATTTATTTTGCTCTCCTAAATAAGATACATGTGTCTCAGTTGTGATTCTGGTGAAGAAAAGATAACTTTTGACCAATTTTATTTTTTATTTATGGTTTTCAATTGACTGTGATGTAGGGGGATGGACGTTACATCTTGATATAAAAATCTTTGTTTTAAAGTTGTTTACTGTCATAGATGCATCAAAACTTATTTGTGTATGGAAATAACAAATCTGCTGAAGAAAATAGCCAGAAATTTTTCAGATCTTAATATTTTTCACTTTTTACACATGTCTGCATTTCGAAAGGAAAAAGAAAAAAAGAGGGAAAAGTTGTATTTTCAGTTGAAGAGTGTTCAGTAGGTGTACCTAGATTAAATCACAATTTAGATAAAGAAAATGGTACCAAATTAAGCATAGCATTTCATCTTTAAGCCAGTTTTCTTCAAGTAAGTTTTAAAATATGCATTATCAAACACCTATTCTGGGGGACGGATGTTACGTTTAAAGGGGACGGATGTTACACTGCATACATGTATAAGGATTCTTTTCTTTTGTAACATCCTAAAAAGAAAAACCATACTTTTTTTAACAATTACTCAGCATAATTAATGTGAAATTATACAATAATAAAAAAAATGCTCGATATTTATGTAAAAAAACCCAGAAAATTTGAATTTCATTTGTAAATGTTTGATATTGCTAAGCTCACACTTTGTTTTCTACTGCTCTTTGGTTGTCATAGCATCATTTACTGTTCAGAATTGTATGTGTTGTAAAAAGGCTTTATTTTCATAATTAGTCAGTTACATGCATAAATCTGAAACATAGAAAATATGCACAGATGAGTAAGGGAAATGGGGACGGATGTTACGCTGTCAGGTGTGAGACTACACTGCATTTTATTGAAAAATATGTAGCTATTTTTACCAGATTTTTACAATCTTAAAAAAAGCCTGATTTTGCTATTTATAATTAAGAAACTTGTAAAAAGCAATAGATAACAAAATATTAAGTGCCTGTTAGAAAGTAATGCTATGAAAATTATTGGTGATAGTGGGAGGAGTAAATGTTTGAATCCTGTGTTTGACAATTTTTGTAGCTTTTACTGCACTGACAAAAATGTCACATTTGTAATGTTCATTGAATTACTCTTCCAACTTTTTTGTCTAATTCTATTAAAATTTGATTTATCTTCTAAAACATTACAGATCACAACTATTTTTTTTTCAAACAGTAATCTTGTTACAGTAGCCAGTAATTTATTTTTAGCCATACAAAAGAGAAAAATATCTTTTTATATTGAAATACTTTAAGGCATATTTTTCATGAATTCTATTTATGAACATTTGTACAATATAATATCAATCAACTCAAGACACTTAAACGTTCATGTGTAACCTTAGATACAAAAATAGTTTGGCTTTACACTGCGTGTATTGGCCTGTTTGCCAGCAGGCATATAGCACCATAATCCTTTTGTATATTGCACCAAGATAAGCTTGGTCACATTGGTGCTTTACCTAATTTGCATACTTACATGTCCTGAAGGGGAGTATCTACCCAATATGGGAGTTACTGACAGGAAAAGGTAGTCACTTTTCTTGTATGTTTCATTTTATTAGTACTACACAAAAAAAGAGGTGGTCCAAGTGTCATAAAATGCAAATTAGGTTAGGAGCCACTTTGCGAGTTATGATGGGTCAATTGTTTATTCAAGGTTGTTATGTAATATTCATTGTTTTACAAGACACTACTTTGGTCATTTAATGATAAAAAGATTACAGTAAGATCTCAAAAGGGATTAAACAGATAACAGATTATAACAAAGGGATGTTTTTACAACTGATTGACTAGAGTTCTTTTTTTCTGTCCTTCTTACCTTGAATTTGCCTGATTAGTGTGCCCTGAAACTGGCAGGTAATTATTGTGTAAGGTAATCAAATAGACAGGCAACCATGAAATAAACTGTAATTAATGTTAATATTTTGTTGATATGGCTTCTCTTGACAAGACTGTTGCTCTCGGAGCAATCCCAAATATTGTAACATCCGTCCCTCAATGCTGTAACGTCCGTCCCCTAATGAAATGGGGCAATTAAAGGTCAACCTTACTATTTACAAATATTTTTCTGCATATTTCAAGCATATTTACATGTAAATTGATAAAAAACATACTGTTACTATACTTTATTTTTAACAAAAAATGATAATATTTAACTTTTTTTGTCCCCTGCCAATATTTTTTTTTAATTTGTCTAAATAAGCAAAAGCTTGCAAAAATTAATGTTTTTATCTGTTTTTAAAATCACCATTTCAGTTTAATGAACTGTATTCTTTAAGAAATCATGTTGAAATACAAGTTAATTATTAGAAAATTATTGTTATATAAAAAAATTATGTGGTATTCATAGAGGGGACGGATGTTACAGGGACGGACGTTACACATAACTTAAGCATTTTAATGCTGTATTCACTTGGAACTTACAAAAATTATTATACCCCCAAAACGAAGTTTAGGGGGGTATATAGGAGTCACCCGGTGGTTGGTCGGTCGGTCGGTCGGTCGGGCGGTCTGTTGCATTTTCCTTGTCCGGAGCATAACTTGAAAACTACTAGTTGGAATTCAATACAACTTCATACAATGGTCAAGCATATTGAGAGGAAGTGCAGTGCACAAGAACTATAACTCCATCTTCACTAATTACAGAGTTATTGCCCTTTGTTACTTTTCCTTGTCCGGAGCATAACTTGAAAACTACTGGTTGGAATTCAATACAACTTCATACAATGGTCAAGCACATTGAGAGGAAGTGCAGTGCACAAGAACCATAACTCCATCTTGACTAATTACAGAGTTATTGCCCTTTGTTACTTTTCCTTGTCCGGAGCATAACTTGAAAACTACTGGTTGGAATTCAATACAACTTCATACAATGATCAAGCACACTCAGAGGAAGTGCAGTGTACAAGAACTATAACTCCATCTTGACTAATTACAGAGTTATTGCCCTTTGTTACTTTTCCTTGTCCGGAGCATAACTTGAAAACTACTGGTTGGAATTCAATACAACTTCATACAATGATCAAGCACATTGAGAGGAAGTGCAGTGCACAAGAACCATAACTCCATCTTGACTAATTACAGAGTTATTGCCCTTTGTTACTTTTCCTTGTCCGGAGCATAACTTGAAAACTACTGGTTGGAATTCAATACAAGTTCATACAATGATCAAGCACACTCAGAGGAAGTGCAGTGTACAAGAACTATAACTCCATCTTGACTAATTACAGAGTTATTGCCCTTTGTTACTTTTCCTTGTCCGGAGCATAACTTGAAAACTACTGGTTGGAATTCAATACAACTTCATACAATGATCAAGCACACTCAGAGGAAGTGCAGTGTACAAGAACTATAACTCTATCTTGAGTATTTACTGAGTTATTGCCCTTTGTTACTTTTCCTTGTCCGAAGCATAACTTGAAAACTACTGGTTGGAATTCAGTACAACCTCATACAATGGTCAAGTACATTTAGAGGAAGTGCAGTGCACAGGAACTATAACTCCATCTTGACTCATTACAGAGTTATTACCCTTTGTTACTTTTCCTTGTCCGGAGCATAACTTGAAAATTTCTGGTTAGAATTCAATACAACTTCATACAATGGTCAAGCACAGTGAGAGGGAGTGCAGTGCACAGGAACCATAACTCCATCTTGACTAATTACAGTGTTATTGCCCTTTGTTACTTTTCCCTGTCTGGAGCATTTTTCGAAAACTACAAGTTGGAATTCAATACAACTTCATACAATGGTCAAGCACAATGAGAGGAACTGCTAAGAACAATATCTCTTTTTAGTTTGTTTGCAAGGTATTATGTTACTACGAACTTCTTCAGTTTATAAAGCAATCCTTTTGGGGGTATTAATCACATTTAGTGATAGCTCTAGTTATTTTTGTCCTTTTTGAGAATCAGTATGATAAGTATGTTGTAGAAAAGTAAATTTGACGTTCTATTTTGTGATTTTATAAGAAATACTAAGGGGGGACGGACGTTACACTTTTTTTCGTACAAATTTTTTTTTGCCTTGTATAAAGACATTATGAGCAAATTGGGTATTATGGCAAATTAAAAGCATTAAATGTTTGTTCTGCACATCTTTTCTGAAAAATTTAGACAGGAATCAAACTTGTTACTGTCCATTATTTATTTTTAATGCAAGGTTTTGTATATTAGGGGTCAATGAAATTCATCTGCATTACACATGGACATATTGTACTCAAATTGCCGTAGTTATTTCATTTCTTTTTTAATTAACAAGAATGATAAATGTACTGAAAGGTTACAAAATTTGCTAGATGGCAAACATAAAAAAAAATTTGTTTGTTAGCAAATGAAGTAACTGTTCTTTTTTAAAAAAGGGTAAAAAATCAGATGCTAAAACATTACAGGTCAAAACGGGCATTTTTACATGATAAAATTGCTTTTAATTTCTGTTCAAGCCATGCAATCCAAAAAAGGTGTCGGGTACATTTGAACAATATTGATAAAGATTAAATGTACTCAAAAGTTTTTGTATTAAACTTATAATAAACTTCATTTTTGGCATTACATGCATTTTAAAAAAATTGGCCCATTTACTGTGCAGCAGGCAATATACACCAGGACACTTACAGACCGAATTGGGCTGAAACATTAATGTCCAGTGTACATCTACCCTCTTAAGTCGCCAATATAATTCCTCATTACACAGTAATACCTTGTCAAACTGATTACATTTGTACACAATGTGTCTATATCTATGTGTAGTATACCCATCGGACAGTTAATTATGGGTGTCGTTTACTAGCAGCTTTACTAGCAGCTTGTTAGGTCAGACAAAAAATTTTAAATGGGTAATCTTGTCTTTCGTGTGGATTTTAACGGTTGTTACAGGTTAATTATAACATTACAGGTATGTTTTAATAAGTAATTTTTACAGGAGTATCAGTATTGACTGCTGGTTAATAATGTTACGTCCGTATGTGTAGAAGTTTGGTAATCGAGAATAAACCGATTCTCACATCTGAACTTGAACATTTGTTGGAGCCGAAAATAAGCCATCAAATTCTTTATATAAAAAATGGTTGTGGCTTATTTTCGAGATTTCCAGATATTTTGTAACAATATGGCACTCTTGTTTTAATTAAAGTCCTGGACTTAATAAAATTTAGGTCAGTTTTTCATTTTAGGTTAACTGTATCTTCAGACAAGTCTTTGTAAAGAATGACAGATTGTGGTAAGAGAAATTCTGTTGGAATTTTTTAAGGCCTTATGGATAGATCTAGATATCTGGCTAGCAGGCACAGTAATGGTCTTGCAGACACTTATGTCTTATGAAAACGTATTCAGGTTATGTTGGTGCGTTTCAGAGATTTTTTTATGCTTTTGAGTACAGATGCACTCGAGTACATTACAAATTGAAAATGTATTTCTATGATCAATGATATATTATTGTACTTATCTTTATTTTCTTTACTTGAGAGTAATGAAATGTTTAATCTATGAAGATTTATCAGTGATTACAAACGTACATTACTTTGACAGACTGGAAGATTCAATTTTTGATGTGGATCATTTGTAAATTATTGCTCATATATGACTCTAAAATGGTGCTTTGACAAGACGTATTGTCCATTTACTTCTGACTGGAGTGTGGCAAATACACATGGCATTGTAAATACCTATGTAAATATAGCTGAATTTTTATTTTATCATTTTCTTCATATAATTAATTGTATCATTTTGTATATTTTTATCGTGTTTTAGATGTATGGGATTGTTATGTAATATTTTTAGATTTTGTATTTTTATCTGCCAGACAGACCTTGCATGCAAGATCATTGGAATGTTTTGTTTTCATTGCGATTGTGGAATGTTTTATTTTGTCCGCTTAAAACAATCATGAAGTATCTTTCACGTTGATCTCCTGTAACTTCAAATTGTTGCTTCCTCACCTGTATCATTAGTTTATACAGTGCAATCTGTCGGGTGCAAACACCCTTTGGAACACAGAAATGTGTTTGTGTTGTTAAGGAGAGGTCAGTACCTTATATAACTGATGCAACTGTAAAGAACATGTGTGTGTTTTAAGGGAGGTTGTTGCTCTTGGAAGGTTGGACTGTATACTGTACTGTAAAAACAGACACTTGCTTGAAGTACGATACAATTTGTCTTGTGCCTTAGTATTTTATCCGGCAGTCATTAATCTAGGCCCTTATTTTTTGGCGTTCTTATAACATTCATGTTTTGGATACATTTTTATGTTGATAATTTAGTGATTTTGCATTGGTTATTCAAAATTTAACTATTTCACATATGAAGTTCTCCAAACAAATGCGTAAGAACTTGCATTAAAATGGTGTGAACTACAGCATCACCTTAACTTAAGGCTTAAGGTCACTTGTCCATCACCATCTGGTCACTGCTAGGTAGAATAAAAAGTTGATAGGCTATTGACTGCACCAGGTCCTGCATAGTACTTAAAAGTTCACTTGACAAAATGATGTTAAAAACTTCAAGAGTGCCTGCTTCTACCGTATCTTTTCATGTTTCATAGGAATAGAAATCCATCATTTTGGTTGAAAATGCAAATAGTCAGGTGTGCTTTCAGCTTTGTCGGGTAAAGGGAGAAAGCTTCACTATCGCTAGATTGCTGCCGTCACAGGATTTTGTTATCCAGTAGATTTTAGTTTCAATATATATCGAACAAAGAAAAAAAATCATCTCATTTTTCATTTGGGGCTCAAACTTATTTTATACATTTAGGTAGCCGTATTTTATTTCCAGAGGATTCGTTACTTTAACCTTTTAAAGGTACATGTATTTACTGATTGGAAGCTTCTCATTTTAATGCAATACTCCATTCTCTTGCTGTTTTTGTAACAAATTGTTTTAACAAGAGAATTTTTTTTTTTGACAAGACGAGAAATGGTCAAGAAATGGTGTTTGTTCGGAGGACTGATTATATTTGGAAGGGCATGTTTTCAAGTATGTAACATTTGTTGTTTGGCAGTAACTGATGATGACTGATGGATTACTGGTATCAGTAACCTAGTCTTGGTACTGTGTACTTAGGTAAGGTTGCTAGAAGCATGTTTTATACACAGAGTTTTTGTTGTACAACTTGTTAATATTACCAGATGAAAATGTACGTGCCAGTTTGTTTATGTTTGTCTCTCTCTCTATATCTAGTCTTACCCATCTAAAGCTCCACAACTCTATAATCTGTCAGTCATTAAATCATGATTAATCAATATCTTTGTTTTTGTTTGTCCTAAAATAGTTTGTAGGGGGACTGTTAATCAGACTTCTTTGGAAGTGAGACCTTGATTTTGTTATGTTCCCAAAAAGGAGAGCATAATATAATGGATGATTGTCTGGCGTCCGTCAACATTTTTATTCAAACGACATCTCTGAAACCAGTGGGCCAATGTTGAAACCATGCAGGGATCTTCCTTGCATGAAGCGCTACCAAAATTGTTCAAAGAATTCCATTCCATGCAGAACTCTTGTTGCTATGGCAAAAAAGAGGAAAAACTTAAATCAAAGCGCTGAAGATGCTGGATTTGTTTGTATATTCAAAATATTTGTCCTTTGTTTTGTTCCGACGGCTTTTTCATTCTGTAATCTTCATTAGTGAAGGCTATACCAGTTATTAATAAGATAATTGATGACACAAACAAGCACCGATCGGTAAGGGGACCGACAAAGTAATAATGTGTATCTAAAATTCCACATATATTTATAGAATGAATATTATTGAGACCAGGAAGTTACGATGTTCAAATGTTTTTCTGCAGTCATTGATAGCTAAGATATGAATGTATTTTAACAAAATAGCTCATTCAATGTGTTTCAAGATAACAAGGCCAACAGTCAGATATAGGGTAAATTGCCTTCTATTTAAAACAATCACGACCTATTAAATATTATAACAAATCCTTTAAACAGTGACATTAACATATCCTAACACTTGTTTTCTGCTAAAGTTGCTCGCACGTATTTCTAATACATGTAGGAATGCAGACTAGCTCACGCCAGGTCTGCAGAATAAACAATTCAGCAATAAGGAAAGTTATAATTACGTCCCTTGCCGTGCATTGAATAAAATTTATGAATGAATGGATGGATAATATTCGTAAAAAGAAAATTTGTAAACATGCGCGTAAATATTCCTGGCTGTTCAAAATATTTCATTCTTTAAAATGACGATGTTTAGACATTTTGTTGGCACAGAAACTCCAAAACATATATGAGTTTATAACATTATATAGTCAAACAATACAAGTTTCATGTCTGCAATGGCCATATGGTTTAAAATGAAGAATCATAATTTGGGATTATATGCTGACTGACATGCAGGAGCTACTTTCAGGTTTGGTTCTGAAAGAGTAGGCATCGGGAAAACGGTAAGTATATTTGTTTGGTTCCCAAACAAATGAAAATCGTCTTCTCTGAAACCAGAAGGCCTAGGGCTTAGATATTTGGCATGTAGCTAATGGACCTGTACTGGCAAATAATGTACAGGTGAGTGTTTTAGGGCCATCTTGTTAGTATGTCCTTCTGGCCATCAACTTTAAACTACATCTCCTCTGATACCACTGGGCCAATGTTGAGGAAATGTGGCAGGGATGTTTCTTGCATGAAGCTTTATCAAAATTGTTCAAAAAATTTCATTCCATACAGAACTATGGTTGCTATGGCAACAAATAGGAATTAAAAAAGAAAATCTCTGAAACCTCAAGGCCTAGAGCTTAGATATTTAGCATGTAGCATGCCTAGTGAGCCTCTACCAAGTTTGTTCAAATCATGCCCCTGGGGTCAATATAGGCCCCATCCAGGGGGTCACTTGTTTTACATAGACATACAGGAAAATCTTAGAAACCACACTATCTAGAGCTAGATATTTAGTGTGTAACTGTCAAGTAGACTCTTCAAAGTTTGTTGAAATCATATCCCTGTGCTCAATATTGGCCCTGCCCAGGGGTCACTTGTTTTACGGAGATGTATATAGAAAAATCTTTAACAAGCTTTTCTCCAAAACCACAAGGTCTAGAGCTTAGATATTGAGTGTGTAACAGTGTCTAGTGGACCTCTATAATAATGAAGCGTATTTAAATCATGCCCTGTGGGTTAAAATTGACCCTGCACGGGGGTTCACTTTGTATAGGACATACTTTAAAAATATTCATCTCCAGAACGGACTTCCCCTTGGAACAAGTGACTTCCTTAGCAGCCAGTTACTTCCCCTAGCAACCAGTGACTTCCTTAGGTAAGTGCACTGGTACTCCTGTGAGTGATATCCTTTGAACGGCCATAACGTAATAAACTGTATACGCGGGTTAAGACAGGTTTGGCCTTCCATAGAAGTGACAGCTACCGTATTGAACATGTTTTGTCTGTATGAATTTAAAGGCTATGCCAACAGCTCCTGAATGTTGAAAACTCGGATGTCTGAGGCAAATGCTGACACTTTAAGACAACCTTGAAAATGACCTTGGACACAATTTTACCAGGTTTGAAAATTTTCGTTTTACCAACGTTTGCGTACAGGCCCCTGTGGGATAGTGTTTTGAAGTCCATGTGCAGGTTAGCAGACAGGGTGACCTCTGTAGGTGGGCATATGGAAATTTTACTTTCATGTTACAGCTCAATCTATTTGCTGACGTATACAACATGCGCAGTAAACCAAAAGTAGCATAACGTGATGTACAGTGTTTACAAAAACACATGCATGTCTGTCGAGTGTGTAACAAAATATGCCGGCTGTGCAAAGGATATGGGGCCATTATGGCCCTCTTGTAATAGTCACTGCTTTGTCAAAATTGACACTTTCTGCTATTGGTGACCTTGTTTTATAGCCAGGTGAGCGATATAGGGCCAAGTTTGACCCCTGATTCAAACTTGACCTAGACTGAATGTCTTCTATCATTGTGTAAATTATCAAATCCCTTCAATACTTTTTCAGTTATGCTCCTGAGGGACAAAGTGGCAACTGTATATATCATATGTATCATATTTACTAGATCACAGAAACTGTTACGGACATTACAAGGTTAATGGCAGTATACGTTAAAGCTCTCCGCTACATAAAAGACATACATGTAGTAGGCTAGCAACATTTTCAATGAAACAAGATGTACAACAAGCAGACAGGGCTTGCAACTTGTCAGGCTATGCACTGTGTAATGTTCACGTGACGACAGTTTCACAATTTGTAAGCAGACAGACTTATTTGTGAAAGAAGAATTCTATGTGAATTGAATCTGTCACAAGATTGATTTAATTTGTGGGAAATTTGCAAAAATCGCGAAAATTAAATCGTTGCAAATATTACCCAATTTGCAGTATGTGCAGGTTGTCATCAAACTGCTCCCTCAACATAAACACAAGGATTTTGTAATTGTGCTTATTAGGTCCACCAACCTCGTTCGAGGTATAATCGGTACGACCCGATAAACACAAGGACCTCTATCTTGTACCTTTTATTTGCACAAGTTACATACATGTACAGTTCTATATTAACATATAATCTATTAAAAATGAATGTATCACAATGATAAATACAATACATGTATATGTACAAAATTCATGACACGTTAATGTGTGTACTGACTGAAGAGTATTCTAGGTGGTAACATGAAAAGCCAAGATTTACTTAAAAAGTACAGGATAGCAACTTGAACACAACAGACAACTTTAGACAAATCTGATATAAGACATTGCTCAGGTGGTCAGTGAATGCACCTGTGACCATTATCAGTGCCAATTCACGTATTCATCCAAAAGTAGAAAATACTGGTCAAGAATACTTAGTAGTTGGCTTGCATAGATGTATCATATCTGATATACTGTAACTAAATGCTAGTACAGTATTTATGCATGGCCACTATACCAGCTAATGCTGTGACCTAATTCAAAGTGTACCAGAAATACTCGAAACGTGGAAATGTTCAAGTTCACATATGTTAGTTAACAACCAAAGTCCTATACTCTACAGTCACTTTTCGACTACTTTGGATTTTCAAGATATACCTACAAATTATGAGAAAACAAGACAAAGATATGCAAGAATTCATCTTAGATAGCAGACATGGCCAAAATTTAACACTGATGTGCCATACATAGAGAGATGCCTGACCTAAACATTGAAGAAAGTGGAACCAACTTTGAACAAGACTGGAACAGAACATCATTACTAAAATTTGACAGCCAGACAAGGAAGTTGTATAGCAGGAGGGAGGAGCTAAAAAAAAAGTTTCCTTCATTGCTGTGACCGGAGTTGACAGTGTAGATCATGAACAAAGAGAGAGAGAGACTAAAATTTGACAGAAATGTACATCAAGGGTGAGAACAACAAAATACAAAATGTACACACAAAAACCTTTCTTTCTGGTCAATCTAACAGCTGAAATCAATGCTCTCATTAATGAATCCAAAACAGTGAATTTAATTTCTACTAAAATACTACAAGGACCAGTTGTCAGTAGCCATATTCACCATTTGTAATTAATGTATATAAAAAGTTGGACAATTTCGTAAGTTTATACTACTAACTTATACTTATTTATTTACACTATATTGCAAAACAAGTTCTTACAACTTACGATTAATCACTCTCAAGACTCATTCCAGATCGAATCGACTTTGTATACCATGTAATGTAATGATGTGAAGATGACAATGAGAAGGAATGTTAATACATGTATAGTACACCAATATTTTATGCTTTAGACCTCAAGTCAAGAATTATAATCAATATAAAATGCACACCATCAGTATCATCCAGTCAACTTGATTTTTGGGGTATAGTACTTAACAATCAGACCATAGAAACAGTCAACCGAGCCAATTTTGTAACTCAAAAGGGCCAGGATACTTGCAATTTAAATACACACATACACACTTAAAGCCCTGGTAAATTAAGCGTATAAATTTGACATCATTTTACGAGTCCCTTTTGATACATGGCTACTTTTATTATAGAAAGTGTTCCCAAATTTTATTTGACAATGTGAATTGAGTAATGAAATCAATGCCCATTGGTAGAACTCACAACACTTGCTGGTACATAATGCTGCAGTTCTATTCTTGCACTTAGTATGGTTTTAAAATGTGTATCATTCACAATACTGACTTTCTGTTTCACAAAATATTGTCATTTTCATACAATCAAGTAAAATGAGAAATGAAATTGCACAGTACATCTACTTTGCTATCATATGTGAACATTAATGATCTGTTAGTATACAAAGATAGCACTCATCTCATCAAAACCAGGGATCACTGATTAACCTTACTTCATTACATCTCAATATGTCAAACGAAAACTTAGCATTATTTCAAGAACACTACCTTCCAGTTTTTATTGATCCGTATCTGTGAATTTTTTATATTTATTATTCTAGTGAAGATAACATCAGTAATTGTTTTAAAACTTTAGTCTGACTAGTCTCTCTGATTTCACCCGCTAGGAACATCTCATCAACCACACTATACACCTGAAATTATAACACAAACATTGAGAATAATGGTGTTAGTTGATGTTGTTATATAACAAGGCTGAAATGCATTTTAATACAATGTACATGTAGTGATGTTTAAAAGATAATATCTCTTGTAAGATGAAAGGAATTGAAACAGAATTAGGCCAATGCTGTTTATAGATGTATCCAGGAATCTAAGTCTTTGCAAGTACTTTTATCACTGTTTGCATGATACTCCTCATAAATGGTTAAATGTAATAATTTTAGGATATAGTTCAGAATCTATGACGTTTCATGACAGTTTGAAAGTGAAACAGAATAATAGTTTCTGTCATGAGCACGAGGTTCAGATCGAAATATCTGTCACCGAGGGTAACTGTTTTGGCGGGAACGAGGCTCTGCCGAGTTCCCGCAAAGCAGTTACCCAAGGTGATGGATATTTCCATGTGAGCCAAGTGTTTCATGATGGAAACTTTTTCTTGCATACCGTCTTGCACTTTAAAGTAGATTTCTGAATGCAAACTAATCAAAATGATGAATTATCATAAAAAAACAAACAATATTCCGACGTTGTGTTTAGGAAGTGACGTCACATTGTTTATAACGTTACGTCATAAGTAATTCACGAGAGTCGTCTGGCATTGAAGGGGTGCCAGACCGGTTTTTCTGGCATGAGGAAAATCACCGGAAATGCCGATCCGATATGCAAGAACATGTCTTAGTAAGACTTTTGGAAACTTAAATTTAAATGAAAACCATTGAATAACATTTTAAATACTTTACCTTATAAAAGTTGAAGACTAGATCAAGTTCACACACATTATGGAAATACTCGTTGAGGACCTCAACAAAGTTGTGTATTGCTTCCAGATAGGCTAGATTATTGTCACTTACATCCACACAAATGCAGAAATACAACCCAGCATATCTTCTGTACACTATCTTGAAATTACGGAACTGAAATAAACATATAATCAAGGTCAGTAGTGTTGCATTTTATTTACAAAGTTATGTAAAACTGAAGTTCCATCCTAATAGAAATTAAAAAGAGTGAAGCCAAGTTTGATATTCATTTTTTCTGTCAATGAACACTGCAGCTGGATAAAAAGGCATGTTTGAATCATCTTCCTTTAAACTTAAAGAACTAGTGACAAGGACACTGAAGATATACTTTATGCAAAGTTTCAAGAATATCAAACATTACAAAATGTATCTGCCAACTGTTGCAGTTATTCTGTTTTGTGTATACATTTATATAGTGCTTCAAATAGTTTGAAATGAAATGAGTACTTCACACTGACAAATTACTCTTATGTTTTCCCTACCTCACACATGTGTATAAATCATAATTAATACAAAAGAAAGCATTATAACTGAAATGGAAAGAAAGTGCTAACCTCGACAAAGTTTGTATGCTTGGCATCTCTGACAGTGACAACAGCATGAACTTCCTCAATCAACTTCTGTTTCTCGTCATCATCAAAATGCATATACCACTTTGCAAGCCTGGTCTTCCCTGCCCTGTTCTGTATCAGTATGAACCGAATCTAGTATGTATGAAAAATAGACATATTTTATTATAAGGATAATACTATGATATTTAGGTGACTGATATTTTTACCCCATTTTTCGCTGTTTCAGTGCTACTTTGACGAAATCGGAATAATAAATATATGCAGGCCTGCTTCCTCATATTAGTCAGTGCATTTTTTATTTCGAGGGGCACAGGCAGGTGTCCCAAAACAACCATTATGGTGTGAAGTTATATTGGGGCAATGTCTCAAAACTTCTGTTTCTTCATCTAAATTCTAATCCAAAATCTACCTAAATCAACTGTCATTATAAATGCGAATGACTAAACTGAAATCCATTATTTTTTAATACTGCCATTTTATTGAATGTTGCAAGTTAATTATACCACTAACAAAAACTCAATATTTTGCTGGGTAAACTGTTTCCCCACCCACTAAATTTGCACGTATGTAAACTTTTGACGCGAGTTGTTGTTTAGACAAAAGGCCGTTAAGCAGCAAAAACATGACATCGTTAAAGATTGAAGTAATATTCTTCTATTGAAACCAAAAGTGTTCATATTGTGATTCAATATACAATCAATGAGAAGAAAAAAACAAAATGTTAATTTACCATGTTTAACCGGAAACACTCCCCCAAATAATTTAGCGCATGACAGATGGCTATTATTGTTGTCGACAGGTTAATTTATTTTGCATGTACAGAACTGATTTTGCATAATTTGTTATATAAATAATTTGATTTATCTACTTTATATGCTGTTTGATGTTCACAAACCTCAAGCAGGTCTAACAGAATTGTTTCGTATTTAAAGAGTATACTCAAAACGAAACCGGAAATCTATTACATAAAGTGAAAGTAGTTCAATCGAAAAATGTTATGTTCAGGACAGGTTAATGAAGATGACTGTGTGTCATATATGGAGAATATGTTTAAGATATCAAATAAAATATCAGATTCCTGGGAGTTATGTAAGTGTAATCATAAGACATATCTTAAAAAGAAAGTTGTAAAGCATTGTGTGCTTGCACAAGTCGATGTGAAAGGCAATGCCGATTTTGACAGTGGAATGGAAGTTGGTGATGAGGACGCTTCAGCAGTTTGTGACGGTAAAAGTCAAGAGGTGTTGACCTTCGAATATCACGTTATATATAGTGAGAGTTACTCTGTACCTGTTTTGTATTTCAATGTTTATAGACAAGATGGTGGCCTACTATCTTTGGCCCAGGTTTGGGAATTGGTCCCAGATTGTTTCCGAGAGCGACTAGCATCTGACAAATGGACATTTCTGACACAGGCAGAACATCCGTATCTTGGAAGACCATTCTACCAGCTTCACCCATGTCACACAGATAAACTGATGACTTGTGTGTCGTCGTTGGACCAGCTGCCAAGAAGTGGATCGAGCAATTACTTGATAGGATGGCTATCCGCTGTAGGACCAGTAGTTCTCTTGAACATGTCATTTGAATATGGAGGTATTGAAGACTAGAAGTCTCCTTTATTAGAATGTATATTTTTGCATCCATTGATTTTATAGAGAAAGAAATCATTGTGAAAGTTTTGATCATCGTACAGATATCTTCACGAAACCGTGTATGTCTCGGACTCGGTCACTATATTAAGTACCATAAGGGTATTGAGATCCTATTGAAAAAAATCTCTAGTCATATTTGAAACAATATCTGTTTATTTTCAATTCATTCCAGTTTGACGATGAGACGAAACCCCGACACAAAACTGGACAATGTTCAGGGAACAGGATACAGTGAAAATGGTAAATATGCTAGATGTCAGAACTGTATTATACCGAGTAATACGTCTATTTTAGCTCCGACATAAATATGATTTAAGCCGCGGCATAAATATTTAAGCTCCGGCATAAATATGATTTAAGCCGCGGCATAAATATAATTTTAGCCGCGGCTAAAATCTTTCAGCTCCGGCAAAAATCTGATTTTTTGCTGGCCAACGTCACCAAAAATAATTGTTTAAGCCGCGGTTAAAATATTTAAACTCCGGCAAAAAACCGATTTTAGCTCCGACAGAAGTGTTACACTTTATTTTAGGCGCGGTAAAAAACGAAATAATGTGGCCGGCCTTGTCAAAAATAATTATTTATGCCGGAGCTTAAATACTTTTACCGCGGCTAAATGAATTATTTTTGGTGGCGATGGCCAACCATAGCCGGCCTTGTCAAAAATAAATATTTTAACTCCGGTGTAAATCATATTTATGCCGCGGCTAAAATCATATTTATGCCGGAGCTTAAATATTTTTACTGCGGCTGAATTAATTATTTTTGGTGGCGATGGCCAACCATAGTCGGCCGTTGTTACTGAATATTAAATATTTATATCGCGGTAGAAAGGTATAACATTTATGCCGGACATAAAATATTTTAACCGCGGTTAAAATCATAATTTTACCGGAGCGAAAATAATTATTTTTGATGACAATGGCGAACCTATTCGGCAGCTGTCACTCAATATTAAATACTTTATTCGCGGTAGATTAATGCCGGGGTAAAAACATTTTTTGCCGCGGCTTAAATCATATTTATGCCGGAGCTTAAATATTTATGCCGCGGCTAAAATCATATTTATGCCGGAGCTAAAATATTTTTACCGCGGCTTAATTAATTATTTTTGGTGGCGATGG
>JAFMSR010000012.1:30279049-30439049 GCA_022818135.1 Saxidomus purpurata
AAATTTCGTACTTTTCATGAAATTTTTATTGGCCTTTGAAATAAAGACGATCTTTTCATTAAAAGTTTTTGGTAAATTAATGATAATTGCGGTGTTATGACCTGACCCCTAGGTAATATATGGAAGCCACAGGTGACTTAAAAGCTCCCTAAATGATCCCGATATGGAAATGGTTGGATGCATGGGAATTAAGTGATGTGATGGCACATGTTTTTTATCCAGTAACATTATAAGCTAGACTGTACTTAAGGAATGATTTATGTAATGTTCAAAGTCGATTTTAAGGCAATTTGGGTTAAAATTAAATTGGTTAAATAGTAAATTGTATGTGTTGTTCAGTTTTGTTGTCAGGTTCATATATTTTTAATTTCCTACGCAAAATTGATATGTTAGTATAACTCTAATAGACTTGCTGTTTAGGATACTATGATTGGCGAATACATTCTTACAGCTATCTGCGTTGTAGTTTTGCCACTATGGATATTCCATTATACCTTTCTTTTTTTGCTATAATTTGACATTCTTCATAATTAAGTGTGTCACCCTTACTGCCTCTTACTGTAATGTCAGGTGTATATATATATGGATATGCAACTCACTCTATGTCAGCTCTTTTGAGTGCTATTTGAAGTACTAAATTTTTCAACCAATCGTATGCCTCTTACCACTGTGCAGCTTAATTTTGTTTTGGTAGGTATCCTATTGCCTTTGTTAAAGAGTTATTATCAATGAACAATGCCTTGTAATGATGCTGACAATTCTGAGATAAAACTTTAGTGATACTGTGTGTCAACCTTTAAGGTCATTTTACCATAATGGCACCATATTATTGTTCTGATAATAATTCTTTAATATCTAAGGCTGAATACTGTGGAGAAATTGAGTTAACTTTACCATATAGACAGTTTTAAATGTTAGTTAAGTTACTCATCTCTGTAAGGTTAGGACCCCAACTGATCTACTAAATACGATATGCTATCATTTTACCCGACTTAGACCAGAAAACCGCTGTGCGACTGTATATCATACACATTATCCCATATTGGGTTTTCTAAAGTGATAAATGGCCAATTAAGGAAAGTTTTTCAGGTCACAGACTAACTGTTTCTTAACAAAGTTTCTATGACAAAAAAAAAAATGACAGAAATATTTTAGAAGGGTCAGGTTTTACATTGATGTTTCACAGATAGTGATGTACACCAAAAAACATATAGGGTAGCCTGTTTCTATATATAATGAACACCCTACAGTAGCACAGGAAAAATACCAGACTGCTTAGCTTTTGCAGGAAATATCAAACATTTAGGTTTTCGATGCATTTCAGAGTCTTCTATAGAATGAAAAAGACAAAAAAAAACAGTACTAATATACAAGAAAATATAGCTGTTAGCCCACCTGAACCCTTCACTCATCTCTGATCTCATTCTTATGTCATTCTGCATCCAGCAGGAAAATCCTGTAAGTACTCTAGCAAATTTATTCCTAAACCAGTATTAATCAAACTTAGTCAGTTGGATTAACTGAACTCTGAAAAGCCAGTAAATAAGTCCAGTAGGTCAGATGATTGGAAAACTTTTTGAGGAATTTAACATGTCTATTTTTAGCTCAATTATGTTCAAACTTTGTATCTTTATGAGCTATTCTTCTACATGTATCACAGATATTTGTGTATTAGTCCTGAGTCCATTTAAGAGTTTGGCTTTTACAGTATACATGTTCAATTATAAGACAACAGAAATCAAGCGATTGGAATCAGGTGAGCGAAAGGAGTATTTTAATGCCACTTTCGTAAATACATAACTTCTGGTCTGACATGACTTTAATATAAATAGTGTCTTTAAGACGTTTAGATGTCTTTTGGTTTACTGGAAGATCTTTTACTCTCTTTACACTAAGCTTGGGGCTATTCATTCACAGGAACAAAGATGCAAAAAAGCACCATTGAAAATGACCTTTTGCAACTTTCTCCGCAGATTTTTTTTAGTAAAAATACTGTCTGCTTTTTTAGTTTCCCTGGCATTAAACTTAATTCGAAGAAAAAAGCGAGTGTAATTTGTAGACGGTAGATTATGGCTGAAACTTAATTGAACCACTGAACTATTTGACTTAATTGGAAACTTTCATGGGGTTTAAATGGAATGACAGGAAGGAAATAGGTCCAGGGGGCTGTTAATTGCTTCATTTCAAAGACTTGCTCTTAATTAAGGCCTATCGATCAAACTTAATTAAACTTTGGTTGCTAATGAGTCTGATTTATGTGTTGGCAAAAATGAATTTTCGGAATTGAGTTGCACAGGTTCACAGAGTCACAGCAGAGAAAGTCTTTAATTGGCTCTATGCAGAAGGATGCAAATATTTTTTGTTTCTTCGCTAATTGATTTAATGCCAGTGTTTTATGGTTAACTTGGAGAAAATTGAATGTTTTATGCAGGTCTAGAGATTTAAGAATGCAACAATGTGAAAGAGATGGCAAATAATGAAAAGAGATGTATGTAGTGTGTAATGTATTTACTGTCACAGAACTTACAGTTACATTGTTGTTATTAATGTTTTTTTAAGCAAGTTGGAGGATAAAAGAAATTCAGTAATTTACATTTTTGTGCTATAAAAATTCATCAGAGTTCTGTTATTATATTCCTTAACTTATGAGCAGTAATTTACATATGTACTGAGGGCTTAATGCAGCAGAAGATACTTGTTGCAATACTTACTGTTAAAACCAAGAACCAGTCCAGTGTACTTGCTACTTATGTCATAACCAAGAACCAGTCTGCAGTGTTCTGGCTACTTATGTCATGACCAAGAACCAGTCCAGTATACTGGCTACTTATGTCATAACCAAGAACCAGTCCAGTGTTCATTGAAAGTCTAAGGCCACATTTAGGGATTAAAGGTCAAATAAACTGCTAGAAATTTTTTGAATCATTTTTTGGCAAGTTATGTTCAGAGCGCATGTTTCAAGGACAGGGCCAAGGTGATCTACTGTTTTGTCAACTACTAGTTGTCTTTATAAAATTGAAGAGGATGCTGTCACATAGAATCCAATTTTGTTGTGACACAGTTTGTTCACAATAATTTTAGGAAAGAAAAACTTATATGCCCCATTTGTGTGTTTCTCAAAATGCAGAGAATACGACAAATAAACAGTATCAGTGTGACTGTTCTTTCTTTTGCGTCTAATTAAAAACAGCAGGTCAGATAGATTGAAAAGGAGTAAAAATGCCTTTTCATCGCTAAGTTTTTTTCAATTTCATCTCATTCAGAGATTTCACACTTTTACCTGAAATTAAGAATGGATTAACATTTTTGCATATAATTATCCCTACTAGGTAAGTGAAGCAAAATGAGTCGCCTATAAACTGATGCATCGTTGCTTGCGGAATATTTAAATGGGCTTGTATTGTACGGCTAAGACACATGTGGAGATTTGCGCTTTCATTAAAGACGCATAAATAAAACATAATTAAAGTTTGGGATGGTGATTTCTTCTGCTACAATTATTTGTTACTTTAAATTCTTTTCATACTCGATCAGCCGGTGCGATTTCTTGTTGCTTTTAAAAAAATGTCCAATTTTGAGAGAAAATGGTTTTAATTTTTAAAATACGAGATCATGTAGATATCTAAGTTAACTGAAGACAGTTTTATTACACTCGGTAGTCTCTGTTTTGCAAAATTGAAAATGAAAATATTGTAAAACAACAACAACAAAATGAAAGGTATTACTCTTAATTGAAAAAATAAAAATGAAATTCTGCCAGAGTCAGTCAATGAACATGTGTTTCGTGTATTATGTTATTGAAATTGTATTTTAAAAAGTACAACATGGTATCTGTCTCTTGATAATGTATGAAATGGTGTTTTGTTCCATACCAGAAATTATAGTAATATATGCTCTTTGATGTAAATTGTAAAAAAATTAATTACACATAATTGTTGTAATTTATATAAAGTTTGTGGGTGCAATAAGAGAAACAACTATCTCAATTTTTTCACTTACGATAAAACTAAAATTACTGTAACAAAGTGATATTAAATATGTCATGAATATAATATTGAGTTTTGCAATTATGATTGTACTGAATTGAAGCTGTCAATACACAGATGATTTGGGTTCATTTGTAAACTTTCCCCCAAATAAAAAGTCCTTTGGGTCATTATCATTTTATTTTGGCTCATTATTGTTTGCATGATGGGTTTATAACAGTGCCATTTAAGTATTTATTTGAAAATAATTGTGCTCATAAAAATGAAACAACCAGTCTGTATGCTAAAATTCTATACACATGTACACAATGTTCTGTTACACGGATCATGACTTGACATTTTCTCAATTTAATATTAGATTTTAATTTTTGTCTGATTCTTCTACGCATTACTCCACTAGGCCATAACAGTACAATATGTCTAGAAATATTCCAAGCTAAGATAGGGAACAACACAGAAGTACTTTTGTTGGCAGTCAGATTGAGAACTATACATGTATCAAAAACCAACATTCAAACTACACTGTGACATTGCCTAAGACTGACATTCAAACTACACTGTGACATTGCCAAAGACTGACATTCAAACTACACTGTGACATTGCCAAAGACTGACATTCATATTACACTGTGACATTGCCAAAGACTGACATTCAAACTACACTGTGACATTGCCAAAGACTGACATTCAAACTGCACTGTGACATTGCCAAAGACTTGCATTAATACTACACTGTGACATTGCCAAAGACTGACATTCAAACTACACTGTGACATTGCCAAAGACTGACATTCATACTACACTGTGACATTGCCAAAGACCGGCATTAATACTACACTGTGACATTACCAAAGAGAGACATACATAATATGCTGTGACATTGCCAAAGACTTACATTAATACTGCACTGTGACATTGCCAAAGACTGACATTCAAACTACACTGTGACATTGCCAAAGACTGGCATTAATACTACACTGTGACATTGCCAAAGACTGACATTCATACTGCACTGTGACATTGCCAAAGACTGACATTCATACTACACTGTGACATTGCCAAAGACTGACATTCATACTGCACTGTGACATTGCCACAGACTGACATTCATACTACACTGTGACATTGCCAAAGACTGACATTCATACTGCACTGTGACATTGTCAAACACTGACATTCAAATTACACTGTGACATTGTCAAACACAGACATTCAAATTACACTGATGCATTGCCAAAGACAGATTTTTAAAGCACACTGTGACATTTTCAAATACTGGCATTTACATGCAGAGATTTGTTACCATATAGAGGAAATATTTTGAAAATAAGATTTTTTTCTATCTGTGGAGTGCTTTTAATAAACTTTATTTTGTCAGAGTTCTTTGTTCATTCCATAATGATGAACTTTTCATTGTTAACCTCAGAAGAAAATCTTTCTTAAACTTAATAAGGAACATGTCATTAGTGTGTGATAATTACATTTTTGATTTCTAAAGAGAATTAAATCTGTACAATTAACGAGGATTTGCTCTTTTCACGTCCTAATTGAAGGAAAAGAGTTCAGGGTTAAACAACAAAGAAAATCAGCAATTAACAGTTATTTCATTAAATATAAAATCGTCCCCAAGTTTGATTTATTTTTCAAATCGAAGATACTAATAAATCCTGATTTCCGAATAGATCACCTTTTGGTTAATCATTTTTCTCCCAGGTACGAAGGGGCGTGTTAAAGGGGAATAATTATAATGATAATTGTCGAAAGGTAGTCATTGAAGGCTTAAATGAAGCGGAAAGTCACCAAAAATCGCATTCATTAAAATGAATTAGAAATGTCATTATAGAAAGATACACCATGAATTCCGTCGGCATAAAACTGCTGGAAGCATATCATAATTGTTGAATTATTCATGAATGTTCAAAATATAAGTGTGAATTATAAAAATTCTGGTTTGATTAAAGCAATAAAATAAGAACACCCTAGTTTAATTTCTTTTATTTTCTCCAAACAGTTCATATTTATGATGGCGGTTATAACTACAATAAAATGATGTCTGTATTATAGGATAGCAAATGTAGTTTTATAATATGTATTAATGAAAAAAATGCATATATGTTCCATAAATAAGGACAGAAAAGTTAATTATGTTAGAGCAATATATGTTCTAGATTGTGATAATAAAATGTTCACCAGTACAACAAGGTTTATCTCATAAACAGATTTGTACATCCCGAAAGTAAAACACATTAATGCTAATTTCTTTTCCTGCAAAGAAAAGTTGAACTCTGATTTTTTTCTAGCATTGTTAAAAGAGACACATTGTCAAAGGGACATAAATCTTACAGTTTCAGGTACAATGACATTTTCACAGGTGTATTTCTTCCTGAAACAAATTTTCATTTCACATCTGAATACCACCACAAAATGTACAGTGACAAGATACCACAGTTAGCTCACCTGAGTTCAAATTGCTTAGCTTGTTCTATTGTAGTCTCTTTTCTAATGTTTCGTACGGACATCAGTTTTTTTCTTTCAATCAATTTTTTTCTCACATTTTACAACATATTTACAAGTTATAAACAGAACAGAACAGAACAGTTCTGTTCAGTTATAAACAGCCTCTCAGTCTGTCTTGTCCACCCATCCATTACACTGTGTCTTCAGTCCTTAGATTAATTTTAATGAAATTTTACATAGAATATTATAGGCTGATGTATGTCTCAAAGGTCAAGGTTGTTGGTATTGTTTTCAGCTAAATGCACATAATCATGGGAGTAAGCTGGACATTCAATGTTTGAGAAAGGGTTTCATGATACTGTAGACAATTAGTATACCACAATTTGGGTACAAAGAGGCAATTTCTTGAGGTCAAATTTACTACCAAGGTCAAATTTAGATACAAGAAAAACTGTGATACTATGTATCACAACGGGCCTAGAAATCTAATGCATTTGGAAACACATAGTTAATATTTTGAAATGGGAGATGCATCAATAACACTTTATAAGGACTTTCATAACATAGACGGAATAAATTTATATTCTTAGGTTCGTAATAAAGGAAAAACTTGACTATCATAAAAGGGCTTGTGTTCAGTTCTCACAAATTGGTAACTGTTACAAATTCGAAGTGTATGATTTCATGACTTAAAAAAAGGAACCAAAAAAATTCATGAAAAAGTTGACTTAAATAATCTTGGGAATATGCACCCTTTCCATTTATTTCATCAGGATTTATTAGATTGTATATAACCGATCCCTATTTTCGGATGTCAAGAGATAATTAAAACAAAGTTACGTATGCAGCAATATTATAATAGCTGTTATATGCGATGTTCCTATTCAAAGGTGATTTTCAGAATGTACAAAACGGAGTATTGCGTAATTGCCTGTAAGAATCCTCAGTCAAAGATCGTAAACTTGTAGTCAAAATGTTTGTAAATGTACATTAAACAAAGCACATTTTCTGGATTACTGAAAAGTCAAGTGGATACCGGGGAATTTCAAGTACATAACTTTGGCTACCTGTCAGATTATTGCTGTAGACCAGTCTGATAATTCGAAATGTAAACGAAAAAGCATGCCAGCTGCAGTTAGTAAACTTTGGTACCTGTCACTTTATTGCTCTAAAGATGCCATTTCTGATTAAAATGTTAGACTGTCAGTGAAGACGAGTGAAACTTTCATTCAAAAACAAACTGAAGGGGGATTGTAAATTTTAAATAATAAAAATCACTCATAGAAGAATAGGGCTCCGTTTTAGATCAGTAATAAATGGAAAAATAACACCATAAAAAGACCCAAGTTAACCGGGCATAACTGAAAATACAGCATATTTGACCGATATCGCGTTATTTTATGGTAGACACATACTTTGAGTTTCAAGTCAACTTTTCACTACTAATTCAAAACATTGCTTTATAAAATCGTATCAAATAATTTGACGTTTAAATGGGATAAAACTGATAGAAATAACAACATTTTTGGGATTTTTAAAGCTACACAATGAACAGTGGTTGTAGACCCATTCTTTGAGTCTTCATCTAGCTTTGATAGTATTCATAACATATTTGAATTCAAAAAAACTATAACAAAAATTCTACCTTACATGGGCATACATTTGTCCAACCACATAAGGAGTTATGAGGATAGGTGTAGATGCTGATGGCAGCTCAGCAAGTCAATACCTCTGATAATTTTCAAATATTTATATTTATAAAAACTATAACTCAAAATTCTAATGTCAAAGGGGAGAAACTGTCAAACCAAGTCAAACACAGTGAAAGGACAGTTTCCTCAGGTCTAATATTGCACTGGTAAAAAAGTTTGAGTTTGCTTCACCTTGAGAAAATGGAAGATATATGGGCTCCTTTTTAAATCAGTAATAAATGGAAAAATAACACCATAAAAAGGGCTTGAATTCAGATCTCACAAAAATGGAAACATAACAAAATAGAAAGGGTTTTACTTCATGTCTAGAGAAAATGGAGACAGAACATTATGCTGTAAAAATGTTGACTTCATTGACATGGGAAAATAGCACCCATTTCTGATGTAAGGAAAATAGAAATATTGTAATTAACAGTATTCAAATTTCGGATGTAAAGAAAAAAGAAAAATTAACAGTTCCCATTTTCGTATGTAAACAAAATTAATATGAAAAATTAACAGTTCTCAATTTTGGATGTAAACAAAATAGAAAAATTCCCAGTTTCCATTTTCATTATGTAAAAGAAATTGAAAAATTAACAGTTTCCAATTGCTGATGTAAATAAAATGAAAAAATTAACAGTTCCCAAGTTTGGGTGTAAACAAAATAAAATAAATTACAGTTCCCAATAATAAAATTTTGTGGACTTAGTGCATGAATAATGTAATTCCTTCTTTATTGTACATGAGATACAATATTCATGGGTTAACCAAACAAATTAAAAAAGAAAATTAACAGTTCCCAATTTCTGATGTAAAGGAAATAGAACAAATTAACAAACAAATGGCCACTACTTGAATAAATAAACCATCACATAAAAAAGATTTTTACTTGAATAGTTTTGTAGCAGTTTTTTATTATTTAAATATTGTAAATGACAATAAATTAAGTATAAAAATATCAGTTTTTGTTTGGATGGTAAAGGTGAACCTTAATACTGAAGATTTTTTTTTAAACTATGTTTTGATTTATATTTTTATATAGATAGCCCCAAGATTAATAGCTATCATTATTTTAAAAAGAAAATAATGAGTATGTTCTTTTTCTTTTCTTGTTTTTGGGTTAATTATAAGTAATCACATCAAATATATTTGTTAATTAATGTAATTAATTAAACTAATTAACACAGGTGACATTGATGGAAAATATAATTTGTTTTTAATCATGTTTTGCATAAAATTTTGCTTTTTATATTATATTAAAGTCTTTAATTAATGCAAAAAAATACAGATTATGATCCATATATTTATCAAAATTAAAAGTACTCATCTTGTAAATTTTAGTAATAACAAAGTTGCACTGGAAAACACTGTTAAAAGTGATACATTTTGATTTGCAGGTACTATGAAATCATTAATATCTGTCAGTATTAAAAAGTAATGTTTTTTAGACAGATATTTTATGACAGAGGTTGTGGGCTTTCTGTTTTATTAAACAAACTGAAAAAAAGAGAGAGAGAAAAAATGTTAGTTTCACGTAATTAAGTTTTACAAGTTCTGCAGCGTGGCATTTACTTGTACAATTATTATATAATTTATCCTGGGTGTTTTTTGGGAGGTGCAGTATAGTTAGTTCAGTCGTCCCCATCTCTACTGCTTTGATTTTTATTCTTGGCTCCAGTTCCGTTTTAGGTAAATGTTGACAAATTCTGTGTCTTCCCTTCTCTTTCATAGCGGATGCCATGCTAATTGTTATATTTAATTCTCTGTCAGGTTTTACAAATTGTTAATACCATTGATAACAGTTTGAGGAAAGTGTTAACTCTCTCTTTTCATATACATGCCAAAATGTCAAAACCTAATTTGAAAGTGTAAAGTAAGTGCTACACAAGTCTTTGTCCGAGGATAATTACATTGGTCAGTTCTGTATAGAATGGTCAAAACCTTGTTAAACCTACAATTACACCAAACAGTCCTAATTACATCACATAAACTCCTAATTCAATGACACTAAAAGTTATTGTTACCATGGAAACCAAATTCCTTTCCACTAATTACCATTTGAAAATCACAGTGGTCATTTAATTGTCCACTGTTAAAAGTCTCATTGTAAAAAATCTCGGACAGTATAAGAAGATGCGTCACCTGTTTCTAAAGAGGCAACTGTTTAATTTGTGATGAATTTCATTTGTTGAACAATCGTACCCCAGGTAAAGCTATTGTTTAGTGTGAAATAACATGAGAGTTTCTACCTGTTAATTTTGGCCCCAGGGTGCGTATTTTCCATTTATCTGTATTAATCTTTTGGTTATCTGAGAAGAGAGTTTGGGATGGTTTTGTCATTTAATTGTCTATTTTCACTTCACTGAGGCTGATCAAATTTTGTATTAAACATTTTAATTATTTTATGTGTGACACAGCTTTACATTTTGTGTTATTTGTGGAATTTTTGTGGACAACAAGGGCAATTGTAAGTGTTACTTCAACTTTAAATTTTGTGATATTGTTGAAATTGATAGTGCCTGGATGTCTTGTAGAAATAGTTGCCAGAATCAAAGCAATATAATTATGTGGTCTTGAAGGAAACTGTTCATTTGTCTTACAATAGTAGTGGCAGTAACAGAATAAGATTTATTGTAATAATTACTGGTGACTAATACTGTATTAGTGACAGAATCATAGGTATAGAATATCAGTTTATTCAATGCTGGTACACAACATGGACTATTTAGTTGCAATGTGTAAACCCATTCCACACTGAATTTTGAAAATGGATGGGTCCAACTCTCAATTTGGACAGCACCATTGTTGTTAAATGGGATGTTCCGTGATAACTTGTGGTGGTGTTATAGAGTATTGCAGATCATGATCTGTTACTTGTCAGCTGTGGACTGGTGATAGATATTGTAAGATCATACATTAAATAACTAGAACCATTCATCAGAACATAAAAAATATCATTAAAACATAAAAAAATTAGACTTAATAACACAACATTCTATTCATCATGGAGGGGTTGTTGACAGTTTTAGCTCTAAATTTATTTAATTTTTATTCGAGTAGATGCAGGGGCTGCAAAAAGTGCCAGTGTTCTCCATGTAGACTTGTAGGTTGTAAAACAAAAACAAAAAAAGTTGTCAGAGTCTCTAGATCCTTCTTATGGATGTTGCTTGAAAATTTCATATGCAATGTAATTAAGGGGAAACAAACCTTTGAGCAGTTTGAGAAGATATTACTACTGAAAAATTCCTGTTACCTTCCAGTTTTTTAGCTCACCTGAGCACAAAGTGCTTAAGATGAGCAATTTGACAGCTTGATGCTTGTTGTCAACAATATTGCTTCAAATGACATCTCTTTCTGAAACACTTGGCCAATTTCAAACAAACTTTACAGGATTATTCATTGGATGGTCTTCTACCAAAATTGCTCAAATGGTTCTGCTCCACAGCACAAAATGGCCACCACTGCACAAAATGGCCACTATGGCTAAAAAAGATAAAACTTTTAACCAACATCTGGGCCTACTTCAACAAAATTCCACAGGTTTGTTTCTTGGATAGTCCTCCACCAAAATTGCTCAAACAATTCTGCTCCACTGCACAAAATGGCCACCAGATCTAAAAATAAAAAAGGTGTAAGCTACAATTCTCCTCCATAACCACTTGGCCAATTTACACCAAACTTCACTTTAAACCACTTGGCCAATTCACGCCAAACTTTACAGGATTGTCACTTGGATGGTCTTCTACTAAAATTGCTCATAGAACTCTGCTCCAATTTTTATCTCGGGTATTGTGCAGATCTGATCATGTATTACAGATGTTCTCTGTTCACTCAGGTGAGCAATATTTGGACCAAGTTAGTTGCTGGCATTAATTTTATCCCAAAATGTATTATTGGAATGTTTTTCAGCATAATTCCTTTTTCCTGTTCAAGAAAATAATGCCAGTTGAAATTAGAAATACTGGTAAAAAAATAATCACTTGAAAGTGAGTATTTTTGCACAGACATGTCCTATTTAAAAGATGAAGAAAGATCAACAATTATGCAAGCAAAACTGCTCCATTTTCCTCTTTTTGTTTAATTGCTAAAAGCAAAATAATTTATGGAATTGATATTTTAAAAATTTGTTCAGAAGACAAAGCGCCTTTCGGAATATTAAACTTGGGTGTTTTAATTGACCATTTAGTATTATCACATAGAATTCTATTAGATAATGTAGCCTTAGAAAGTTGCCGCCTTTGTGCATCCACTAATTGATTCTAGTTAATTGAAGTCAAAGTAACTGAAATTATTGTAAAAGAATTTCTTGCTATGGTTATCATTGAAATGTTGTATGTAATTCCTGTCGTCTGTTAAGTTATTTCCAAGAAATAATTAACTGATGAATAGCACAAAAGGATTGTTTTATTATCAACTAATGAATGACACAAAAAGATTATTTTAGTATTAATATCATTGCTGGCTACTTGTTTTTAGCTCACCTGAGCACAAAATGCTCAAGGTTAGATATTATGATCACCTGATGTCCATTGTGGTCTGTCTCCAGTTTTCCACCAACATTTGGTTTGTTTACTTTCTAGCACCTACATTTCTTCAGAAATCTTAATCATATTTACACAAAGTGTAGCGATCGTGTAGAGGTTTAGGTGTCTGCCGCTCATCTCGGAGGTTGCGGGTTTGAGCCCCACCAAGGTCGCAACCGTACCTCCTCATATGACACCAGTACTGGTTTTTCCAGGGAGCGGACTCGAGAGTTATCATGAGTTAAAACAAGCTAATCATAATTTCAAGTGAACTTATACATTGTTTTTTCTCATTTCAGGTTTTGTCAACTGAAGAAATCAGTGATACATTATGGGTAGTGATTACAAATCAGGAAAAGTCAGACACCAGGGATTTTAGGGCTTAGTGGTCTTTTACTATGGCCCTAGACTCAACCAGCCCCTTTGGGGCTACAGATGGCTCCCTAGCTAAAGGCAGGACCCTGTTTGCAGACAACAATGATGCTGGGGAACCGTTTTCCTATCCATTCAACACAAGTGGCACATTGGCCTCCGCTTACAACAGCACGCCACTTTCTAATTCAGTATTAAGCGTTAGCCATTCCACTCCTATAGATGGAAAAAAAATCGACCTAAAAACATCATTGTCAAGTTTTCAGGAAAAAATGAATGCAAGTAGTGAAGTCCAGAGTGTGCCTGAAAATGGAGTAGATAGCCAGAAAAGTTGTGATACATCAAAAACAGACATTGGAGAAACTTCATCTAGATCAGAACATACTGAAAGCAGTGGGGTTAGCAACAGTATCATTAAGTTTCCAGATATAAGTGGAAATGATCAGATTGATAACATTGATGATGAATTTTCTGATAATGAAGATCTAGTGGAATGTGGAAATTGTGACAATGAATTTCAGACGCTTCAGGAATACATGGACCACACTTGTGCTGGCAGTAAGAGCATTGAGGAGGTGCATAATGAAAGTAAAGTATTAAGTGATGTTGAAAGTTTTGATGGAAAGATCGTTTACAATCCTGATGGATCTGCTTACATTATTGAAGGTGATTCAGATAGTGAACTTGATTCTATTATTGACTTACCTCAGAAGGAGGGACTTATCATTGACAAGAAGAGAAAAAATGACAATGAGCCCTCTGTAAAAGAAATCCCCCAGATCGACAATGCTTTTTTTGTTCCAAGAAATCCAAATTCTTTTATGAGCAGTCCTTTTATGCTGCCTCATAAATCTCAATCCACCCCCATCATGCATAGCTACAGAGTTTATGATCTACGGTCAGGAAAACACAAATCTGCAAACTCAGGTGATACCTCGGAGGATCGCATGAATTCCAGTTCACCATCATCCACTCCAGAATCATCTACCTCAGCAGTCTCTGTTACTACATCATCTTCTCCATTGACATTTAGTTTGCAATCATCTAAAATTCCATCGGTTCCAATGAAACCCATTCTCATGTGCTTTATATGTAAACTTTCATTTGGATTTGCAAAGTCTTTCACTACACATGCTACAAATGAACATTCAATGGATCTGAACGAAGAAGAAAGAGAAATCATGTTACGTAAAAATTCATCCGCTATCATTCAAGGTATTGGAAAAGACAAGGAGCCACTCATGTCATTTCTAGAACCAATTAAACCATCTGGTTTAGAATCGGGATCAAAAATAGCCTCATCAGAAGCATCTGAAACTAAAGTAGGGAAATCAAGTACACTGAAAGAGACGACAAGTGTCAGTTACGTTTACACAAAGCCTAAACTTTCAGATTCATTTAATGAATCTAACTCACAGTTAAGTAATCAAAAACACAGTAAAGACATGTCGATACAAGACATTCGTAACCAGTTAGGAAAGTATGACCCAGACAGTGCTAGTTCAGCAGTATTAAATGCTCTTTCAACAAAAACTTTGAACTATGATAACAAAAGTGATAGGCATGAGCCTGAAAATAAAAAACTCAGACTGGACACTGAAGATTCTAATTCCAGCTCCCTGTCAAACTTTCCTGTTAATTCAGCACAAAGGTTTATACAAGAAGATTATTCCACACAGTCGCCAAAATCATTCTTGCCATCATACACATCATCGCAACGTCAGGGTTTTTATGGTGTGTGCGAAGAACACCCTAATGGTCGAGTGGCAGGTGTTGAATGCCCAAGTTGTGATATGGTTTTAAGTTCATCTCAGTCATTGGGTGGTCACATGACCATGATGCATTCTCGTAATTCGTGTAAGACTTTAAAATGTCCTAAATGTAACTGGCATTACAAATACCAGGAAACATTAGAAATCCACATGAAAGAGAAACATCCAGAAGGCGATCAAAAATGTATGTACTGTTTAACAAATCAGTCTCATCCTCGTCTTGCGCGAGGTGAGAGTTACTCCTGCGGATACAAACCTTACCGATGTGAGGTTTGTAACTACTCGACAACAACTAAAGGTAATCTCAGTATTCACATGCAGTCGGATAAGCATCTCAACAACGTACAAGATCTGGCAAACAGCGGTGGAGATCTGCAACAGTTTAACAAACATGCAGCTAGTAGTCATCCGCCAGCACCATCACACACCCCATCACATCAGCCCCAGCCGCAGGCCGCGACCAAAACTCCTCCACATCAACAGTTGATACAACAACAGCATCAGTTCAATCAACAGCATCCTGGCACTTCACAGGACGGCATTAAAAAAGTCAAGCCTAAACCGACTTGGCGTTGTGATGTTTGCAACTATGAAACAAATGTTGCAAGAAATTTACGTATTCATATGACCAGTGAGAAGCACACACATAATATGATGGTACTACAACAAAATATGAAACATATGCAGAGAGATATGCAAATTCATCAGATGAACCAGCTAGTCATGCTACAACAGGACCCATCTTTCTTGGGGCTAACAGGGCCAATACCAGGTGGAATAACATTTCCATACGATGGTTCACTGATGATGGGCGGTCTGCCAGCAGGCTTTGGCGGAGATGCTCCAGTCGATTTAAGTAAAGAAAACGGGATTGGTCCGGGTCCAAGTGGCTTTGGAAGTGATGCTTTAGATGTTAATAGGCTATTTCAGTGCTGCGTTTGTAGTATATTTGGAACAGACTCTTTAGAATCTTTGCACCAACATCTTCAGCTGGATCGTACAAAGCAACATGAAAATGAAAATATTGCAGTATCAAATGGCACATATATGTGTAACCTATGCCAGTATAAGACAACATTGAAAGCAAACTTTCAGCTTCACTGTAAGACAGACAAACATATACAAAGGCTCCAGCTTGTAAATCATATAAAAGAGGGAGGAGCAAACAACGAGTGGCGATTGAAATATCTCAATGTCAGTAATCCCGTACAGGTTCGATGTAATGCATGTGACTATTATACTAACAGTATACACAAACTACAGATCCACACGGGAAATCCCCGCCACGAAGCCAGCGCCCAGTTATTCTGCCATCTTCAGCAGCAGGAGAACATGCTGTCTAAACCAAACAAGTACTATCACTGCGCTCTCTGCAAGTTCAACGCCCGCTCGAAGCTGGGTCTCATGCAGCATGTGCATTCCGTGCAGCACTTACACAGTGAGAGCATGAAACAGATAGAGATGAAAGAAACTGGTCAACTTGAGATCGACATTGGCGATATATTCATGGTGAAGGAAACAGAAGATAAAGATTCTGTCAAATTTGACGATGAAACATCAGCTACTACAAGTAAGTTAACCCATTTCCTTTTTTACTAGCACTTTATTTTAGCAGTCACTAAACAGTTCTCAAAATGTGTATTTTTTTCCTTTTTCATAGAAAATTTGATCACTTGCAAAAGTAAATTACTTGTTTTAAGGCCTTGGTACAACTAAAAATATGTTGTAGAGTACGAAAAAAATCACCTTTGGACACACTTCATAAGAACCTGAGATGTTAAACAGAATTCTCTTGGCCTACATTTGTAATCTTTTTGTGCTATCAATTTGTTTAATTGTGATTTCTCATTAATTAGTTGATTTTGAATGAAGTTCAGTAAAAACAAATGGATTCATTGTAACTATGATGAAATAGGAAATTTGAATATTTTGTAGTGTGGTGAAAGGTATGATTTAATGTATTCATTTTCAGAGAAACTTGTTAAGTACCAGCATAATTATATTCAATACACAAGAAGTCTGAATCTTGAAATCTTCATAGTTTTGACATTTCGTTTTACCAGTTTGCATTAAAATATCATTTTAGTTTGTTATGTTGCAGTTAATATTATGTTTATGTATTCATTGTCGGAAAAACTATTTTAGCAAGCATTTCCTGGCATATGATGTTACTAATTACTAAAGCAGATCCTGGCAGCTTATGCCTGTTAACTGTTTTATGAATATAGTGCAACCCGTGTTAATGGTCACTTTTACAAGACAGGGACTTACCTGTATCCCAAGCTGTTATTTTTTCTCTCGAAATAAATGTATGTGTGGTGCCAACTTTCTTTTTATGGCCGCCTTAGGATCATGTGTAACTCAATTCAGCGTACATTGCAAAGCTAACCAAAAGAGAATAATAGGTTAAATAAACCTTCCGTGGCTGCGTTTGCTATTTGTATAGACTTTAGCAACAGATACGTCCCTGCATCTGAAACCACGATCCATTTCCGATTCGTAATTAGTAATATCACAGGGGGAGAATAGAGTATGAAAAGTTGAAAACTCATCTAATTGTATCAAAAGTTTGTACCATTAAGGAAAAGTAGCTATTGTATTTCGTTCTTCATGTATTAAGTTCATGACATCTCAGTGCAATAAACAGCCGAAAAATGTAGATAGAAAGATATCATTACACCTTTTCTAGAGATAATGATTTTACCTGAAGCTAAATTTTATTCTTGATGATCAAAATTAACCAGTTATAAAATAGCCTGATCTATTGTATACATTACCATTTTGTTTGAGTTAGTTAGTCAAGTTTTTATAGTAATTCGGGTTAATGTTAATGCACTAATGGAGGCTGAGGTAAGACATTTAGAGATTTTTTCTTGTGAAAAATGTAACAATGTCCCTTCTCGAGGCTGAAATGGAACAAAATGTTGTAGAAAATACTTGAAATAGAACTTGGTAAGAAAAATTGTCTGACAATACAAGAGTCAAGATAGACAGTTTAAGGATAAAAGAGATGTCCAGACATAATGAAACATGGTACCAGCAAGCAACTGGACCCGCAGAAAAGCCAGGATACAGAAGTGGTACAAAGAGACTTCCCAAAACTGCGATTATACTGAGATTCATATCCACAAAAGAGTTATATGAATATTTAAGGTTTTTTGTTTTAAGTTAGTGAAGTGTTTCAGGCATCAACTGTAATAACTACCAGGTACACAAGTTTTTTCGTGCTGGTCTGAAAATTTGGAGAAAGAAGAATCGGTGAAAAGTTACAGAAAGTTAGAAGTAAGTCCCGAAAATGAAAGTGTACCAGAAAATTATGCTATCTAATGATTCAACAACAGGAAAATGTACTATGCAATAAATCAGAAGAGTGGTAGAGAAGTGTAAGTGAAGGAGATGTGTTTGGACAAGGAAGTACAGAAGAGTTCCTCCTTCAGTGCAATAAAAAGTCACCGTCTTATTACTGAATAGTTTTATCAACGAGCCATTTTAATATGAAATTGACCACTTAGTGACACTACGTTTGGTGTTAATGAGGGCAGTCTTAGTAATGAGTGGTTTTAGTAGTGGAATCTGTAACAAAAACACACAGTCTTTTGTTAGATAGCATTTTACCTTTGTCTAAGGGAAGTAATTCAATTTTAAAATTAAGTACATTCCTGCAAGATTTATCTCAGATATAGTCTGTTACAAATACTGTTGCTCCAGTCTAGACGTTCTATTAAAGGTTGCAATCAATTAAACAAGCATTCTTATACATTTACTTGATTTAGAATAAAAAATTAATGAGATATTATCGTCTTGGTTCCCATCTAAAAGCCACTTAAAGATTCAGCAATGGAAATTGCTTTATAGATTGATGAGCACATAAGAAAAGGGTTGAGATTTCTATCAAATCTCTATATAACAGTTTAAATATCACCCATTTGTATGTTTCTTACTGAACTGAATATTTTGGTTACCATGGCAACTAGACAATAGCTGAGAAAAACTTATGTAACAAGTGGACCCAGTCGCTCTAATATTACTTACTGTTAAGAATTGTGGTATACTTTTAATGTTTTTTCGAAGGCAATGTAATTTTGATATATGGCTCTTTTATATGCAAAGACCACAGAAATATAGGTTTTGGGTGTTAAGATGAATGACAGTAGAGGCCATGGTGCCATTGTAATTTGATTGTTTTCCGAACATGTTGCAATAAAGCTGTGCCATTTTAAGTTCAGTAAGTATAAGAGAAAATGGGATTATCTGTTTTTGCAGATATATTGATTTTCAAGTCTTTCCCGTCTTTGAGTTTGGCTATTGTCATTTAGGCACGCGGAATTTGATTAATTGGGACATACATGAAATATTCTTGAGATAATATTCTCCAGGCAAACTGATGTAATTGCAAGGAAGGGGGGCGCTGGTAGATGAATCATACTTAATGAATTATTTTGTCTCTGAACTCATCTATGTCAGTTATTGCAGGATCCTAATAAATTTTAAGACATAGACTGAAAATAAATGAAAAATGAATATAAATTGTCTGGAAAAACAGAAAGGATGGCGTGCAATCATATATTAATGGTTTACAGACTCAGAAATTTTTGTCATAAATGACTAGTCTGCTGTTGAAAAATTTTCAAATTACGAAACTGCGTTTTCGATATAATGTTTTACTTTTGGAACATTTGTTACGTCCCGCTTCTATGATAGACTTTCCAACAGTTTCTTCTGTCAGCATTTAGAGACTTGTTTGATGGCCTGCAACATGACTGCTGCGAAATGCATTTGAACGTTGGTCACAAAATGTTCTTTTACGTCATGCTGGTTTGTTTCTTCCTTGCCTGCACTGACATAATATTGCGCTTAGGTAAAGTAAGTAGGAATTCTGCATCATATGTCACTAGTAGTAACTCAAGTTTTGTATTATTCAAAACTGTCCACTAAAATTTTCAGAATAGCAAAGTTACATAGTATTACATTGAACTTACTATAATAGCTAGGGACTTTTGTCAACAAAGTACAAGAGTTTGAATTGCCACAATGTCACACAGAAGAAATATGTATTATTATTTTGAAAGGAGTAATTTAGGTTTTCCATAGTCCAATCTTGTTGTAGTAAAAGCCATGTCTTCAGGAACTTCCCTGATACAACAAATCTCCAGTGATGAGCATCAAGCATGGATCCAAATTTAGGGATTTACTTCAAAATGAGAAGCAAAAGATCACAAAAGAATTGGGATATTAACATGTAAATGAGCTTTCTGATGCATTATGGGATACGAAAAAAAATCCATTGTCTACAGCTGAATCGATATCATCAAAATTCCCTGCTTAATTGCACTTTGTGTGCCGGGAGAAAACAATTAGATGGTTACGGATTAGACAATACTCCATATACTGACAGTACGTCTGCTTTGGAAAAAAAATGATGGCATGTTGGCGTAAAGACTTTACCATAATTGGAACCGCTAACAAGTTGCCTGTATTTAAAATATTTTGTATTATCGCGCGGCACTGATTTACATAATTCCATGTTTTCAAGAAAACATTCACTGTTTTTAACGCAGACTGTGAATGAGATTGGTAAATTACTGAGGTCTGTTGTATTTTAAAGTTGCCTTTCGTTTCTTCTCAATTTTTTTACAGGATAATGTAAAGATATTTTAAAGAAGACAGAAATATTTAGCAATTACATTTAAAGTAAGAGTATTTTGTGTGTTCTTTTGTCTTTGACAATGTACAAACTCTCAGATGCTGGGCTAAAAACATAAGTATTATCTTTGAGACTGCCATCAGTGAAGGTTGCAATGTTTGATACGGGCAAATTTGTTGCAAGAACCCTCATGGTCCGACCCCAAAAATTAAAGTCAGTGCAACTTCGAGATGTCTGTTATTAAGACCATTTCTAATACTTACTTTATCCTAACAGTAACTAAATAATTTTTTTTAAATTGTCTAAATTTACTTATTGAAACAAAAAAGACATTTTTTTCTTTCTCTATTTAAAGTGAGTCCCAAATCAGGCATGTATTTGCAATTTCTGAGCTAATTCTTAAGTGTAATTGAGTGAGTAAAAATTGCAGAAAATGTATATGTAGGCTTTTTGCTTAGAAATAACACTGGTTGATTTACAATTACCATTAAGAATACAATACTGGTTTTTGCATAGCAATGTCTTTTTTTTTTTAGTTGATTTAACAATAAGTTGATGTAGATGTATAAAGTTAAATTATGAGACTGGAGTCAGACTTATTAAAATTTCATTACATCAGGTTTTATTATTGATACTTCATTATATCGTGTTTTATTTGCTTAGATTATTTTCTATACACACAATTCCATTAGATTCCATTAATTTCTTACGGAGATAGCTTCATTTGTTGAAAATTACCAGTTTCTGACTTAATTTTCCATTTAATGAATTCTTTTTCCCTTTGCAAATTATTTCTATGTTTCTAAATTTAGAATAAGGAACAAAGGTACTGGCATATGGGTGATTAATTCCTCTTTTTTATTGTCCACCTATTGAAGAGTACCTACAAAGCTAATATAATTGATTAAATGTTAGAAAACAAGCAAAACTCTTATATTTATCTTATAACGGACAAAGACATTTCTTCCAAATCAAATGACATAGAAGTTTTGACAATTCATGTTTACACTTTAATGTCCCTTTTGTCTGAACGGATATAAAAGAAAAAATAATACAAAGAATTTAATCACAAGTTCCCAGGCTTGTAAAGAAAATATTCTATTAAGTAATAATTACACTCCCTATGATTAATTTATTTTATTCATTTAAACAAGAAGAAACTTTTGTTTGTTAACTTTCAATATGTTTTGTTACACTTTTCTATTAACAACTTTTCTTAAGTGTTGGCCTACTTTGGTAAGATCTGTAGTGTTTTAGTTTAAACATCCACTTTGAACAATGCCATATTTTTTCACCATAAATGACTGATTGAAATTATGTTTGATTATTCAGCCCTGTGGTTATTTATTCAGCGCCATGTTTGTTCAACATTGTATTAAATTGTTCCTAAACAAACAAGCATGTTTAGATCAAGAATAGGCTTTTGTACTAACTTCTCATCTATCTAATGAGAAGTCCCAAACACCAACGGCGATACAAAAAAAATCAAGTTCAGACAACTTAACTTCTTATTCAGATCTTAAATCCCCCCTCCCCCCATCTCCCCTACCCACACAAGAATGTTTGCTTCTCTGAATTTAGATACCAGCTGAGATTCTTTCAATTACTTAGCAAGATTTTTACAAAATGGCAGAACTGTTTTCCTTGTGTCAGAATTTTGAATCCTTTCTTCAGATGGTTACATACTATTGACATGAACTTCAAACCCATACAGACTAATGTGATTCTCAGCATCTTGCATTTCCATAAAGTTACGTAAATAATGTTGTTCAGGCACATTGAGTAACCCTATTGGTCATGTGACCTTGTATAACATTTCCATATTTAGAAATGTTCTTCAATTCTCAGTTGATGTGACGTCCTCTTGTGTCACACAAGGACTATTATCCATTTTTTGGAACACTTCTACTCACAGTTTTCCTGATATAATCTAATTTACAAGCAGAGAAACAATAGTTCTTCTCACATAGTCAAACCAGTCTGTAGGTCTGTGCTATTTCTCACCTGTCCAGATACATGCAGTCACATCAAGTTGGGTTAACATGTTGTGAACCTTGCACAAACAAAATATTCCATTGGACAATGGATTAGATACAATGTATTTTTCAAACTACATGTGCATAAACAAAGCAGTTTGTTGTACAAAAACATTTGCATAGTAAAGCTTTGGTTTTGACAAAGCCAGAAAAGTGTATTGAAGAACACGATGTCAGTCGAAAGCATTGTAGTTGGCAAGGATTTGTAACTTTCTCACATCACACAAAAAGACTTCACACTTATCTCACCATTTCATATCACCCTTGCACAGATGAAGCAAACATTTGGAGAAGAGAATGTACACACTTCTTCTCTCAATATGTCAGAGTGCACCTGTACACACTTCTTAATACATAGCAGAGTACTCTAGTGTACACTTCTACTATCTACATGTCAGATTATATTTGTGCACACTTCTCTCATAATGTACTATGTACTCACTTCTAATACCATCTCAGAATATTCTCGTGCACATATCTTTTTTCACCATATTGGAGTACTATTGTGCACACTTCTTCTCCCACCAGCTCAGAGTATTGTTGTGCACACTTCTCTCACCATGTTGGGTTATTCTTGTGCACACTTCTCTCACCATGTTGGATTATTCTTGTGCACACTTCTCTCACCATGTTGGAATACTCATGTACACACTTCTTCTCTCACCTGATGGTAGTATTATTGTGCACATTTCTTGTACAGACTTCTTCTTTCACCATCTCAGAATATTGTTATTCTTGTGCACCTTTCTTGTGTAATCTTGTACTCACTTCTTGTCTCACCATGTCGGAGAATTCCTGAGCACGCTTCTTATTGTGCACACTTCTTCCACCATCTCATGTGCACACTTCTTCCACCATCTCATGTGCACACTTCTTCCACCATCTCATGTGCACACTTCTTCCACCATTCATGTGCACACTTCTTCCACCATCTCATGTGCACACTTCTTCCACCATCTCATGTGCACACTTCTTCCACCATCTCAGAGTGTACTTGTGCATGCTTCTTCTTGTGCACACTTCTTCCACCATCTCATGTGCACACTTCTTCTCGTGCACACTTCTTCCAACATCTCAGAGTATTCTTGTGCACACTTCTCTTACCAGGTTGGATTATTCCTGTGAGCGTTTCTCTCACAATCTCAGAGCACTCTTGTGCACACTTTGTCTCATAGTATGTCATATCACAGTTGCACAGACAAAACAGTGTTGGACAAGAACACATGCACACTTTTTCTAACACCATATCAGATCACAGTTGCAGATGTAACATATGGGCTAAACAGATTCTTTTGTCAGATTACTCTAGCATAGACAAAACAGAATGTTGAATGAGGAAAACTGCACTCTTTTGTCTTATTATGTTATGTCAGTGTTTTTGTACAAGAAAATATGCACACTTCTTCCCTATTACAATATTCATGAGAATCTTCAGCATTTTATTTTAATTAGACAGTCTGTATAATGGATGTAATAAAAAAGATTTGTATTTAACCAATTGAGGACAAAGTTTTTAGGCTGTCGGCCCAAGATCACTGTAGGTGCTAGCATGTTAGGCATAATTGGGGAGGCGGGTGGGTTCTTTCAGGTGGTTAAAATCTTGTCGAGAATTTACATGTCTGGATAGCACAAACCAGTCCTTTGGCAGGAGGATTCTGTGGGGCATTCACATGCTACAAAATCATACCAAATATTATGACAGTAATTAATAGAAAGCTTTATAATTAGATGGTTTTTTTTCAAAATTGTAGCTCCTGTAATTGACATACCAGACATGTATCCAGATACTTAACAGATAATGAACATGCAAATCTGAAATAATTTCAATGTATCCTAAATCTCTTTGCTTTTGATACCAACATCCTGTCTCTTGTTTATGTCAAATAAAACCTGTTTGTATCCGTGTCTAATTTCTTCAAAAGTCATTAAATCTCATCAAAATTCTGTGTGATAAATTGGACTGATATTTTTTCTTAAACGTTAGCCATTAAGGGTGTTATCCGATTTAAAAAAGAGAATACCGTTGCCATGGACAACATTCAACGATTTTTGTCTAACTTTCTACCTTTTAATGGCCTCTGATAAACTTTTGCTTTATCTTTTCATATTATAATCCTAATTGTAAAAGGTGATCGCATATTTTATTCGGTGATTGTAATGAATAGATGCTTTTGAGTCATGTGGTCTAATTTCTAAAGTTTTTCACTACCCCATTCATAGTTGTATACAATTTATTCATTACCGAAGTAAAAGATATACAAGTGATGAACATTTGCATTATAAATTCGTAGCATAGCTATTAATGAATATCTAATATTGGGAATTCAAGGCTCTCTCTAAACAAGAGAGAACAATTTTCTTATTGAAACTATATACCCTTCAGTGACCTCAGGATTAAAAATTGACAATAGACGATTTGGAAAAGCACGCTTAATTTCTATTGGTCTTTGATGTTAGCTTGATTGTCATTTCGCTGGTAGGAAATTAAAATAAGAAAGTGGCGAAAATTTGTAATGATTAGACGTGTATCGCGATGAAGCAACAGGATGGCTAAGGTTTTAAGACCAAATAGAAGTTTAGCGGGTAAGTCTTATATTTAATTTGTTTTGTAACTAGATTTTTGTCGTTTAGTTTTTACAGGGAGTGTGTTATGTGTTACAGAAGATGTTTTTATCTTGTAGTTATTTTTAGAAATATTGGTCTTATAATGGTCAGCTGTATAGGGATGGATGTCAAGAGCTATATATAGAAATGTCAATGAAAAAAATGGCTGGATTCATACAATATTCTTTAGATTTTACACTTGGTCTCGATTTCATGCGCTTCTCTTTGTAACAAGAATTGATCTATATTATAATCACTCAGTACGGTCACACTTTGGATAGAAAGTGACGTCTTTATTGTGTGGTCGTAGATTTTATTGATGTCGGATCATGGAAGTACATAAACGGAGAGCCTAGTGTTTTTAAAGAGGTATGTTAGAACTAATGTAATGGAATTTTCATTGACTGGGTCATATTATGTAATTTGTGTCTTTTGGCGTCTGCTGTCTGTTGGTCATTTATATTCACAATGGGTCACATGATCCCTTGCCTTCTGCTTCACATTATACAGAGATAGATATACTTTACAAAAGAATAGTATCAGTGGTTTTTTGTATTTTTATTTTTAAGAGAAAAAGTCCATTTTTGGATGTCAGTTAAAGTGGAGAAATTTTTTATGTTTAAGATGTGTTAGCAGACACTAACAGAATATTTTGTTGTTGTTAATGTTGGCTCTGAGTCTCGAGATAGTTCCGAGCTTAGAATTGTTGAGTAGCTATGCCATTTCTGTAAGATTATAATGACCTTTCTTTAATTAATCTCTATGACTTTGAGATAAAGTAAAAGTTGTCTATATGAGTGATAGTCACACATGTATAGAAAGACCTGACATGATGTATTATGATAAAACAATGACTGGCCTTCATGATAAATTAATTAATTTTGATGAACTGTTATCTAACTATTACATTTGTTTAACTGTTGGCCAGTTTTAATTCACATGTCTCAAGTCACATAGAGGTCATAGCACTCATTTAATCAAATATGGAAAGTCTTCATTTTTGGATAAGTGTTTCACTAAGCAGGTATGTTGTTGTTGTCCCTATGTTTTTTAGAAAGGTATCTTCTTTGCATGTGTTGATGCATGCATTAAATGAGATTTAGATATTTTAAAGCTGTCATTCAACCGTGTGAAGATGGAATCCATAAATTCAAAGATATGTCACTAGTTTACTTTCTCTTTACGTTTACAGTGCCAGTGTAAGTGTACATGTGACGCTCACTGAGTGTCAAGAACAGAAATAGAGAAAATATACGCACTAACCTACTTGCAAGGAAATACACTTAATCTGTTTTGAATTGAAATCTATATAAGGTGCAAATTTCATTTCTAGAAATCACTGTACTTGTTTTTTCATCCAAACCATGTTTCTGTGTAGGGCAGTTAATAAATTATCGCAGCACACAGAAGTAAAGCATCATGGGAAGGGTGTGTTGTGCAACAGGCATTGGTACTCCGCTAAAAGGTCAAAGTCACACTTAGATGTCAAACAAGGTCTGCACTTCATTAGAATTCTTCTTTTAAAAGAGAATGGATATGCAGGTGCAAATTTTTAGTTCATATTAAAATTCAGAAAATAGTTTGTGTAACTTCTTTTGAAAGAATATCTTTCAGTTTGTTATATTGTAAGAGGATTGTTGTGCAAAATTGAACCTCCATCACTAGAGAGCTCTTAAAGTAATCATCATGGAAAACACATTTTATGAGTCACATGATCAGATTTAGAGGAAGAAAAATATTTCACCATAGAATAAATTTACTATGGTTTCTTTTATAAAGTTTAGATAAATCAAAATCTCTCCTTGTGTTTTACTTTTCTTCTTTGTGAATAAAATCACTATTTACCATGTTTACCCATAAACCTGATATCTAAGGAGTGTAAAATGATCGTCAAATTTCACAAAAAAATATGGTCGTAATTTCTCACCAGGATCATTAATTTATGAATTTTAAGGGTATATGCTCGAATAATGCAAATTAGTTGAAGAAATAAATTAACATTTGGTGTCTTTCCCATTAAAAAAAAAACTCGTCACAAATGTTGTCAGCCATTATCTGTATGTTTATCTGGTATTTCATCTAAGTTTAGATGGGTCATTAATTCAGAAAATAAAAATGTTAATTGTTCTTTACCCAAATCTGATTCATTAGAGATTCAAGTTAAAATCATTTTTAGTACTTTAATATAGGGAACTGTGTGTTGCCCAATTGGCAATATGGTATGAATTTGTTATAAAATTTAAAAAATGCTGATGATGACAATGATGATTACAATGATGATTTTGGTGATTATGATGATGATGATATTGACGACAACAACTGCAGTATTGTTGAAAATAGCTCTATTAATGATGGGGATATGCACCCCCCTCACCAACACTTAAAACATCTAATTAATTCAAACCATTTTGCACCTGAAAAGATAGTTAAAAAATGTAAGTAAAACTGATGTCATGGGGTGTCATGTTTCTTATATAAGGCATAGTTTTATATATAAAAAAGGCACTTACCACCAGTCTCAGTTTCATTTAAAATGGTAATGTTTCTGCAAAATAATAAAAGTTACAATGCATGACTATCTTGGTATGTATTACATTCATTAAATTATAATTTAGGAAGTTCATGATAAATACTGATAATTTAGACAAGTTAAATATTTTTAGCTTGTTCATCCTTTAATGTTTTGTAGCAATTGAGCAATCTGAGATCTAATACAGTGCAGTTATAATACTTATTAAATGGATATTGAAAACTTCAGACTTTGATGCAGGAAGTTTCGAACTTATAGCAGGTCAGCCACATATAACATTTCACACTGTCTAATGATGGATGTATATAGGCATTGTTACCCATCATTCACTTATTCCCTGTTTATTCATATAGATTTAACATTGCTCATAGTTCCTTATGATGTAGACTTGGAAGATCCAATAAGAAGCTAGCAACCATATGAACGTTTTGAAATTGGAAAGAGCCTGTCTGACTGTTTCTCTCGATTATGCTTAAATTTTACTGACGGACCTCCTTGATTGGTCATTACTTAATTGTTTTTTGCTTATATTTCAGCCCAGAAAGAATTCATTCAAGTTCAGCTAAGAGATTTCTGCTCTGTTTCATAATTGTGGATTCATTACAAAAATACATAACTATTCAGATCCACAAGTCTTTTGAAACGCTTATGTAAATAGCAGTAATTATTTCAACTTTCCTTAACCATTTTAATTTTAAGGTACTATTTCAAATTCTTTAAGTCCGGTTAATAAATCATCAAGTCTTCAGATGTTATCTTCTGATGAATCTTGCTAGTTTGGAGTAACATAACACTGTTTGTCTTTTGAACGCCCTCACGCAGAAATTAATTAGTGTCATATAAGGACGTACCATTTGTTCAGAAGGAGCGGAGACTGGCCTTCTTGTTTTACGTTCCTTTTGCTTTACCTCTTAAGTTGTTTTTCTTAATTTTATGCGTATTAATGTATTAATAGAAAATAGATTGCATTGAAACCATGAGAAAGAATCGCAGCTTTTGTTCGGCGCTATTTATTATTAAATTTCTAATCAGCTATGTATACAAGGTCGTGAAGTCCATTGTTAGGTCTCCTGTTTGAATTAGTGTCTATATCGTGTTAAATTTAATGATAAATTAACCGCCGTTGTTTGAATAGAAGTTTACAGGGAAATTTTTCAACATCTGATAAGGACTCAAGATCCCTTCCAAATTATAACTATAGAAATGTCCTCTATAAAGAATATTATGCTCTTTCTCTTTGCATTAAATTGAAATAATTTTGATGGTTTCAAAAATCGTTGAGACTATAGAAATTTGATAAAATTAGAATTGTTTGCCGGCATATTTGCTTTGATATGAATTAAAAATCTCTGAATGGAGTTTTCTATTGAAATTAAGTCATTATTTTGACTAGTGATTATACACCAACATTATCATACAAATTGGGTGTTTAAAATCTAGTTTTAAGTGCTTTTGCAATTTTAAGGAACTCTTTTGCATTAGTTGAAGGCAATTAAAGTAAAAACAAACATAAGGTTATGAATTGATTTCAAAGAGTGATCTTTTATGACAAAATTTAGGAAGATTTAAATCAGAGATTTTATGATGAGGTTTTGAATCATGCACTCCATCATATCTCTTATCAATGATGAAATTCATTATTTTTCGGTGAAATACGGGCTTAATTGAATAGTCTTATTGTAAACTATAGATTGAACCTTCTTGACTCATTTTGAGGTACATTATTTATTTAAGGAGATTATTACATACAAAGAAGATGATGGTGTGTTTGCCATCCATGTTTATTTTGTTAAATTTCTTTTTCAAAATATAAAAATATGCAGCATAAATATCTGTAAGGAGTTTATTTGTTTCAATGTATGAAATTTAATGTTCTCAGCATTTTTTCTAATCTTTTACAATGTATTGAAAACAGAGGGTGTGAGTGCATGGCATGGAGACTGACTGTACACCTCTTGTTCCTTGTCCAAAGGAAACTTCTTTTCTTTAAGCTGTCTCCAGTTTTCAATTTTCGTAAATGAAACACTTGTTATAGACATATGACAGTCACCGGAGCAAAATCTTCTCAGTGCATTTTGCCAGGGAAGTGTGTCAGTGTCTGCACTAAAACATCTGATCTTTACACCCTGTACTCAATACATACAATCTGAGGTGGCTAGTGAGCATCCCAGTTCTTATCACAACATCATTATTTTAACATCAAGACACTAATACTGACTCTGAGCCAGACTAAATCTTGAAGCGGCCATTACTAAAACTTTTCTATAAAATCGGTCTCAGATTCAAGGTTTTTGATTGGTTAGTTGTGAAACTAAACTCACTTGTAGCTTTACCAGTTGCCTGTCTTCGAGTTGTGCTTTATGTTTTGAGATGGAGCTTCTGTTTTAATGAAAAAATTATGGTTGTAAAAATGTATGCCTGTGTAGAGTACAGTCCATAATAATTTGAATTGTTAAATTCATTAAAATGTCTTGTCCTAAATTGACTTTTTACTAAATATAATATATATCTCACAAAGTTGAAAACACTATATATTGTTAAAATTCCTAATCAAATTCCCATCACACATTTGTAGACATTTTTTTCATAAGTGTATCAGTTAAAGTTTTCCCTTCCACCCTTTTGATTTCTTTAAGAATGTTAAAACAGATTTGAATACTTTTCACCTTCATATCAAACATCTTTATGGCATGATTTTGATTATTAAAGTTTTTTTCTGACTTGTACAAGTTAGAAAAGATTCCAGTTCAGTATCAATAGAATCTATATTGATGTAAAGTCGTAGATAGCAGATAAAAATCAATGCTTATTTCAATACAAATTTAATCAAATGTATCATCAGGTTTTATAAACACTTAACTCTTTAACCAAATAATTCTTTCATTACCCTTCCCTTTCCCCCATTTTTCTTGAGATGATCAATAAATTAAAATGTTATATGTATGTATAAGAGATTTCCTAATTTTATCAGTGTCTTAAGTGATCACTAAATCAATAATATAGGTGGAAATTAAAATCGTGCATACACTTGTTGTTTCAGCAAATAAGTTAATAAGTGGACTGAAGTCCACGTCTTATACATTCCTTATAATTTTAATGATTTTTGTATTATTGTAGGTTTAATTCTATTAATAAATATATTGTATTGTTTGTCTCCAAACAATGGACGGCTCAGAGAACAAAATAGCAGTTTCATAATCATTTTAGCCTGTTATAGAAACATGCATAATAAATGAGACGTCCATATAAAAATAATGACAGGTTACAAATCAGTTATGACATTTCACTTTTAGATTCCATGGTTAATACAAATGAAGGCAAGGATCAGTATTGAAACAGAATAATTACTGTAAGATCTTGTCTTTGTTAACACGATAAAAATTTGATAAAAAAAATCAGTTTTTGTAGGTAGACACATGGCAATTTCAAATTTAGGTGCCATTTTTAGTTCTGCACAACTATATTGGTTTTCAAAAATAAAGAGCTTCTACAAGGGAGAGCAATGGTGCAGATAGTAGTATTTCATGTGGTTTATCTATTTATTCTTGTCAGTATCACAAGTTCAACTTACCTTGATTTAATTTCTTTTAAAAATTAAATTAGTCTTGTTTCTTAAATCTAAATTCTTTGTTGAAAGTTCGGATAGATTTATTTTTGGGTAATTAGGCTGACCTGTCAAGCTATCCTAGACAGCCCCAGGTAAAACAAACACTGGATTACATTTGCGTCCCACATATAAATTATTGGACAAGCTCGGCTAATCAGGGACAATAGCAAATTTTGTAATTTAAGCCTTGCTATTCATTTAGACTTTTACCCAGGTTGATTTTTATATTTAATGGTTCTTTATCTTTCATCTAGAATACCTCTGTATAGACACAAAATTTGGCATATACTTATAAATTGAAGTGGTTATCAAGGTTGTTTGTTTAGCGAGAATTCAATTAAACTTGATTACACGCACCTATCATTGTACTAAGAGGGTGGCTTAGGATAGAAATTTCAGTCATTAGCATTATTTGCCACTACATTAAAGAAGAACTAAAGAGTTGATTTGTTGAAACGGAAAAAAGGCCATAGTAAGATACAGGTACCAGCTGCTCAAGTATAGCCCGTGCAAATGTATACCTTCTGTATGGCTTCTGTTTCTAATAAGCCATCTTGTGTATTGTTCAATGACAAACCTTTTTCTTGCTTTTAATTAGATCATACATTGACAGATTTTAAGAGAAGAGCTTATAATCCAAATGAGAGTAATGATAGAGGAATGAAAACTGAAGAGTACATTGGTATTTGGTTAAGTTTGAACATCAGGTCTTTTTGTAGTGTTTCTAGATTTGTCTGAAGCTTTATACAATTTTGCTTCAGTTGTTTGCATGGAACTGCCTTAGATTGTCTTCGCTGTTTGCTGAAATGTTAGGAACCTTATCAACTCTCATCCTTGGGCTGTTGCCTGTCCTTGCCGGTTCTATATTGGTGCTTTTCAATAGGATATAGAATTGTGCCAAATCTAGTGGGAAACCATCCAAAACTTGTCGTCAGAATTAGAATTTGCATCATGTGTTGTGGAATCAGGCATTGAAAATCATTATTTTTTAACTTTTCAGACATTTAAAGTGAAATGAAGGGAAACTTAATTCTTTTTCGGCAACTTCTGACATGCCACCTCTTGTCACAAAATTAAGTTTCTGTTTTATGATCTATACCCAAGGACAAAAGTATAATTTTAGCGATAAATAATTGAAAAGATTGCTAGTCAATCTTATTTGTTTATTATTAAGGTTTTAGACACAAAAGATATATTATCTGTCAAAAACAGGTATAAATCCAATGACTTTAAACCAGTTAATGGCGATTATGTTTTCGCAAAAGAAAAAGATTTTACATCTAATTGTCGAGATCGTATTTTCTTTCAGTTTCAGATTGTAATTAAGTGGTATCGTATTATTCAAATAACTGTGTAAACTTTCATTAGGCCGTGCACCCGGATGAGCGTCTTTTGTCTAATTTTATAAATCAAGGTAATTAGACCTACGCGATTTTATTAGAAACATAATTTGCATACATCTATTATTCAGTATAATTTGGAGAAAAAAATAAATGGAAACTTGAATCCACAGGTCGCATTCTTTTGTTAATACGCTTCATTATTTTGATCTTAATGAGGAAAAAGTGCTGCATCACGAAAATTATTGACATCATTAACATATTCAGTCTGGTTTTTTCAAATTACTTTTATTAATTGAGACTGGTTCTGTAATGCACCTGTAAAAAGAATGGTTTAATTTTCAATGGCATAAACTTAGAATTACCATGGAAACTAACTTAGATTTGCAGATACTTTGCAAATTTTGTGTCAAGTATTCTTAGGAAGTATTGGAGAGGCAATATTGTCATAAAATCTGCAGGTTTTGTTAATATATATAATTAAACATATGGTGTGCAGGTAAATTTTATCAGAACAATGCTTCTGATGCTTTCTTAGATTTTTGTCTTAATCTGTTGTTTATTCAAGGGTCTGTTCATAACATATATCCTTCCCTATGGATTTTGAAATAACTGGACACATTAAGTTAACTTATGTTTTAGTCTGCTAAGTTCAATGTCAGGGTCATAATTAGAAACTAAAGATCATGTATCTATAATTCTTGAACTACTTTAAAAGATTTTAAAAAAATATAATGCATATAATTATGTATATACAATATTTCCAATGAAATGTTCAGAGTACTGATTTCAGCCAGCTCAGTTGAAGGTCATTATGACATGTAAGGGCTTAAGGTCATGTGTCTCTACCAGTATTTCATTATGGTATGTGTGTCTCTTGGACAACTTCAACGAATAATGCTTTTTGCTAGGTGCAGATGCACATCACATACACAATAATGCAAATATGTCACAAAGCACAGGACAAGCACATAATGAAGTAATAGGTTGAAACCAAAGAAACCATGAAATGTTCAGTTTTTGGAAATGATGGTAACTTCATTTGTGGCATGCCAACCAATCTCTTCAAATAGATGAGTAAGACAATAATTAAGTTTCACAAAGACAAATAAAGATTAGATGAGCGTCAGCATCCCCATGGCGATGCTCTTGTAAGTATGATAATGTTGTTTTCTGTTTTGCAAAAGTTCATCCAGTAACAAAAGGTAGTAAAATACATTTAACGAAAATTTTAATATGATTCTTATAGCAATCAAGCTTTAACTATATCTTTCATTTTTTGCGGTAATTACGATTTTGACACCAGGGTATCAAATGAATTGTTGAGATAATATGTGTTCCGTATGGATGGGTTCACTGTTACTCATTACAGAATCTAATAAAATAACAAAATAATATCATTTCACATACAGCGGGGTTCATTAAAGGGAATAATTATATACATTATACTGTCGTGTAATGATTTTAGAACATCCGTGTTGACTGATGGTGGCTGCTTTGGGTTAGAGATTAATATAAAGCTTTGAGATAATAGTCTTTATTCAGGAAATGCAATCTGACATACCGCCAAGAATTGTGCAATGTCTGCAAACATGTTTCAGGACAAGTAACTGTAGTGGTAATTTGTGGTCATGTCTGAAAAATTATACACTATCAGAACTTACCAGTGGTCTAACTTTAGTTTTATGGAAACAGTCATCTGCATTGTAACTTGATGTTCACAGGTGTTTCTAAAAGTTCATGTGTTGTCTTTCAAATTGTTTAAGTTTGTAAGTGTAAGCACCTCCTGTTTATACTTGCCTTAATGTTATGCAGCATTTCCTGTTTATACTTGCAGTAATGTAATGCAACATCTCCTGTTTAAGCTACTCGCAGTAATGTAATGCAGCATCAACTGTTTAAACTAGCAGTAATGTAATGCAGCATCTCCTGTTTATACTTGCAGTAATGTAATGCAGCTTCTCCTGTTTATATCGCAGTTACGTAATGCAGCATCTCCTGTTTATACTTGCAGTAATGTAATGCAGCTTCTCTTGTTTATACTCGCAGTAATGTAATGCAGCTTCTCCTGTTTATACTCACAGTAATGTAATGCAGCTTCTCCCGTTTATACTGGCGGTAATTAAACACAGCATCTTCTGTTTATACTTGCAGTAATGCAGCATCTACTGTTTATACTAGCAGTAATGTAATGCAGTATTTCCTGTTTATACTTGCAGTTATGTAATGCAGCATCTCCTGTTTATACTAGCAGTAATGTAATGCAGTATTTCCTGTTTATCCTCACAGTTATGTAATGCAGCTTCTCCTGTTTATACTAGCAGTAATGTAATGCAGCATCTACTGTTTATACTCGTAGTAATGTAATGCAGCTTGTCTTGTTTATACTAGCAGTATTGTAATGCAGCTATTACTGGCTGATATGACAACTGTAGAGCATGTTCAGAGTAATTGTCCTTGGAGTCTAGTTAGGGTCTACTTTGTGAAATGGCTTTATGCACCCACAACAGTAATTGAAACTGATGGACACATTCGTTCTAGGGTCAATGTTTTGCAGCAAGAGACCTTTTGGGGCTGAGTATTTGTTTTAATATGGCAAATAAGTATTAAGACAGACAACATACTTGTATAAGTTTCATCATTTTTATCTGTATTACCAGAAGAAGTAACAGTATGCTAATATCATCAAACTGAGGCAAAGCAACAAAAGGGTATCCTTAAACTTCCGTTGACATAAGAACTTTTTTATTTAAATACGATACAGTAATATCATAATTAAAATGCTGTGTCATGTATTTCAATTAATTAATGCACGTTTGATCAAGCTGGTTATGTGATTTTGCATATTGTTTTTTAATGCGCAATATTGTCGCAAAGTTATGTAATGAGTACATGATTGTATAATCTTTAAGTGATAATTAATCACGTATGATGATAACAATTTAAGCATGCTCCTTTTAGAAGTAAAACCTTTCACTAAATGTTTCATGTACATGGGAATACAAGGGTGACTCTGTGAGATTGGCAGTGAACTGAAACAATCATAGAATAGTGACAAAGGTAGAAATAATCGTACCACCAGACTAGATGATGATTATCCATATTCAACCTTTTGTTTAAAATTTCAAGCAGAATACATTCAGCAAGACTTGACCACTTTTTGGTGGCAAAGGGAGTGAATTTTGTAAGTGAGCAGATAATCGAAAATACAGGGGGACTGACTGCAGTCTAATTCCATGGCATTAGCAATGAGGACTCTTACCAAAATGCTGTGATTACATTTGAGTGTTTGTTATGTTGGTCACCATAGTGACATGTAAATGAACAATATCCGTTAAGGGCTAAAGAATGAATATTCCCTTGCAAGACATACATTAATTACATTGGAATCGGTTGGGTTTCTCTAAACATTTTTATGATTTGTAAAATTGCTACTTTCAATGGTTTCACCTTTGAATTAGATAATAAGTAACTAATTAACAACTACTGGTCAGTTTTAGTATTTTATGTAACTTATGATATTGTCCAGAATTTGCTTGTATTAACCTTCTCTTATAACTACTCATCTATGAGTCGCAACATACTTTTTACTGTGACAGTGAATGTATTATAGAACAGAACAGAACATATCTTGTTTATTTTGTACTGTGATATACATAAGGTAATGTACATTGATGAGACTTTAAATATAAAATGAGTTGGCTATTCCGGTCAATTTAGCCCAAATTTGTCCCATGATTACCTGTACATCATATAATTACACTGTATCAACAGGTTGCTAGTTTATGTAAGAATTTCTCTACAAGTCTGGGCTATTGTTTCCCAAACAATAGTAGCTCTCAGCAAGTCGCCAAAAAATGCTGAAAACTGTCAAAAGCTTTAAGATTAAGCGACCAATCAAAAGGGCTGGAAACAATGGACAGGAAACTAGTTAAGGTGTAAGGGAGTTAGAAGGTATTTATCCCACACATTTAATTAGAAAATTGGCAAATAAATTTGCATAATACAAAACTTGTAGTGCTAGGACCCCAGGCATAATTTACAAATTCATTCAATAGTAAGAATAACTGCAAAACAATAGTGTTGAGCTGAAATCTACCCTAGGCTATAATAGTTTTAACAATTGATTAAGGAAAAAATGTGATTAAGTTTTTGTTTGTATGTCCACTTAGAGTTTGGTAGAAATGTCACAAATACAGACCATAACGGATAAGGAGTTTTGTAAAGGTAAATTTTTTTCTTTTTATGGGCCCAATGGCTGTTTCCGAATAATGTGAGAGTTGAATCATTACTGTAGCACATCATTTTTGTGTCATTTTGTAAATCTTTGAAAGAGAATAAATTGGAAAATTGATGATAAATGAAATCAAGTATGTTGCGAAAAAAAAAAAGATCTGTGCAAAAGTGTTTTATCGCCAATACTGTCTTCATTTAAAAATATGACTGTCTTGCATAAAATGATGAAAATATGCTCATAGTCCATGATTGATCGTAAAAATGAACAATTTATATGATGTTTTTTTTTATAACATCTTTTATATGCAATTTGCTAGCAGATGATTAAAACTCTCAGGTGTAACTGTCGATTACAAGTTTACAGTGATGTAGAGATAGACAAAAAAGATCGGATCATGTAACACACCAACTGGAATGATTGTATTCTATCAAGATTAAATTATACAGCATCTGCAAGGTCTTAAATACGGAATGTATGTTATAAATGATGAAAAAAATTATATGTACGTATACTATTTCATTTCGATAAAAATTTGTTGTTTATGCTGTGCTATTGTTAATAATTGCTGAATATTGCATGTCAATCTTTGTTAATGTATTTAAATTTCAGGAAAATAAATCATTTAAATAAGGCAATGAAATAACACTGAATAATGTAAATTGTTCTGTTAATTTTATGAAATTATATTTTGTAAAGTCCTGTTACCTTCAGATTTTAAAGTTATTGTTTTGCATACTTTCATGTCAGCACTTCTAATCAACAGTAGTTTTCCTCACAGAGTGTTCTGTTACCATGGAATTGCCATTTTCCTGAAAGTTTACACCATTTTAGTGCAAAATGACTGAAAAAAATTCTTTCAGTTATTTTTTGTGTATTTGTAATATTTTATGTTAACTGCAGTGTTGAACAAACTGTTTAAAAAGTTTTGAGAATTTCCAGTTGTGAATCATGGTCTGTGAAAAGGGGCTGGAATACAGAGCAGCACTTACGGACATTTTACACCCCCCTTCCCCTACCCCTCCATGCTGCCATATAAGTAGTATATGAATGGCTACTGGTTCACTCTAAAAAATGTAAAGTTATGTGTTAACTATTTTTGCCATGTGAAGCATTTTGTTACCAACTACAAGATTGGGAGTGCAGCTTTAAGCGTTACATTAAATTCACTCTGATTTCCTACTTCCCCAAGTTATACCCCTTTAGCTATTCTCCAACATCAAACATGAATGTTTTCCTAGTAGTTGGTAGATGAGTTATGTATTAAGCTTGTACTAAGTTTATATTAATATAATAATATGTGGCTGAGTTAATGAAACAAACTTGTATCAAGTCACATTTAAGTCTGTTATCTTAGAAAGTATTTTCATGGTTCTTATTTGGGCTTGAACCGCACACATGCATGGTGAGAAGGCTGTAAGGTACCACTCATCAACATAAGTTTTGTACCTTAACAAGAAGCATTATAACCTACAATCATTGTTCGTAAATTCATTGACTTTATCAAAGTTTTTAAAAATCAAAATCCCCTATACCAGCATTTTAAAACAGTAAGCTTATGTTGTTAATCAAACTTGATGATACATGAATATAACCAAGGTTTTACTGTAATTTTCCACATTTTATAAAAACATTAGAGTCAATGAAAAGTGAAATTCCGACTGATTTCAAATTACACAGGTAAACAATAGCCGGATTAAAGGTGGAAGTAAGGGATTAAAATCTTTTATAATTGTGTAATGTTGGCTTGAACAAATTACAGGTTTAATTGAAGCCACTGTTTTTGATAGAGATTACTGAATGTCATAATGAAAGATAAAAAGCACTGGAGATTATAATTTTGGACATGTTATAGAGCTTTTAGGTAAATTAGTTTCACTGTGTTTCGACTAATTGCCGAGATCCTAGCCAGATTATGCATTAGAAAATTACAAGTTGGAATAATTTAGAAGAACAAACAATTTAGGTTTTAGCGGTACAGATATTTCTGCATAACTGTTGTAGATAATTTTTTGCAATGTTGAATATTGAAATTACTGCAGGAGAATTAATGTGTTTTTAAGAAGTACACAGAGGTGATTCAGACAAACTACAGAGTGTAAATAGCAGGAAACTAAACTGTCTCTTGAGTATGACAGAAGTTCATCTACAAGGGATTATGTGTTTAAAGAGATCATAGTTTTTGGATAATAAAAAAGTACCTTTCAGTGAAATTTGATGTTGGTGTAAAAGAACATAGGACATTGATAAGCAGTGTAGATCACCAGTTGACATTGTTGTTAACAGAGAATACAAGTGGTTACTGATACCCAGGTAAAAAAAATTAAAGTTGACATTCATGTTGACAAAGAATTCACTTCAGACAATGATGTAGGCAATGGTGTAGACAATGTCGATATAAACAGGACTGTTACTGAAAAAGGAAAAAAAGGCAAACAGTAAAAAGTTTTTAGAATGAACCTGAAGGAAAAATGTGGTATAACCATTCCAGTTACCAGATATATAGGTAAATAAAGGTGCTTGTTTAGTATATTTTTAAATTAGTCATACAGTTGATGAAGGTTATGTCAAATAAACTGTTGATGAAATTATGCTGTTGCTAGTAAAGAATTAACAGGGTCAAATCATTTCATTATTATAGGAATGACAAATTAACTATTTTCTATAATATTTTCTACAGTTACTATAAGTTTTGCTTTAATTAGAGTTTTTATCATTAGCTTAAAAATGTTTTGTTGTCCATCAAATGTACAGCTATTAATATCATAGTTGAATTATTGGTGTCAGTCGGGTCCATGATAAACTGAGAAACAAGGATGTTCCACTTCTTACAGAGTGTGCCAATATTTTGGGGCTAGCCTACTGCAGTTTGTCAAGTTTCTAATAGATAAAAGGTAAAACTTAAATTTCAAGTTTCAATTACCTCCCTTTTATAAGACAAAAACTGTAAAACATATATAATTGAGAATGAAATGTTTTTCAGCCATCATAATTGTAATGATACACTTTTCCATCTCTCATTTAATTAAACATTTCTTTTGCCTTAGAAATAATGTATGACTACAATGTTCTGTACAAAAGCTTTTCATTAATTCATCAACAATTATGCTGAATTACTGCTGGAATTAAGTTGATTTTTTATTGCTAAGACATCATAATGTAGCAAATTCATTAGATTTTCTATAACAGAATAAGACATTGAAATAAATTGAAGATAGTATCACAATGAATGCATCTAATTTAGTTGTATCACCAACCATTTCAAAATCAGTTGTTGCTTTATAACTTTAACATCTAAATCATGTCATTTCATAACCCATATGTTCATTATTAAATGTTATTAGCAAGCAGACCTGTAAATTAAGGCATCTAATTTAGAAACTGTTCATATTGCTGTTAAAAAGATAAAAATAAATTCTGAGAAAGATGTAATGACATTCGTAACTTCAAGATACAATTCACCTATTGTGAGGCCGCCATTATTGTAGATTATAATGAAATTAACGGCAAGCTGAACAGCCATTATTTTGCAGCAGAGGAAAAATATACAATACAAAAAATTGAAACATTTAAAGTGTCTTCATGCTTAATAGAATCTGGGGTTGGATGCTTGACTGTCGTATGTTTTTTGAAATGTATATATTTAGTTATGATAGTTAAGCACAAAATGCTACACATGTTTGTTATGCCTAATTGCATTAAGAGATGTTTTAAAGGTCAGTGATATATGTAATTCTATATGCTGTTATGAAGTGCTGTATTCCATGCAAATATCTCTCTTGGTTTCATCTTTCTTGAATTGTAAAGTAATCATTTTTCCTGAAACTTTGTTGTTGTTGTTTTATCAGATATAGGAAGTAATGTTTAACATTTTAATTAGAATTAACTGACATATCTTTTAGATTTAATTGTTGTTAGATTTTCAATTGTCACTTTTATAGGTTATTTTATTCATATTGCACAGATTAGTCTATAGTTTAAAAAGCATGGCATACCTATCGTTCTAAGCAATACATACTTAATACATCTGTGGTTGTTTCCCTTTGCTTAGATTCTGTTTAATTTACCATGGTTGTTTCCCTTTGGCCAGGTATTGTTTATTAATTTGTGGTTGTTTCCCTTTGGTCAAGTATATTGGGTTAGTATAGAAAGCTCTTTATCTCTTCTAAACTGTTTTAGTGGCTATGAATCAGTGTGTGGGAGGACTGTTTTAACAAGACAGTGCAATGATCTGCTTTACTGACTATATTTTACTTGCGTTTTCATTTTAAGTCAAAGGGAGATAACTGTCCCAAGAATCCTGCTACAATTTTGTTGTTCTCTTCTCAACTATCCAGATATGAGATTTTTATCTCAAAAATACTAAATGAATCACTTGTACATTGATATGTAGAATCTTCTTGTTTATCATTAAATGAATCACATTTTGGAGCCAAAAAAACAACAAAAAAAGAACTCTGAAATACCTCAAATTTCACCTTTAAGTATTGAAGTTTAGACTAACAAAGAAAAGTAAACTCCTGACAAGTTGATAGGTTTTTGGTGCAGACATCTTTAATTAAGTGACATTTATTATCAGTAAAAGCATTGTAAAGGAGTTGGGATGGTTTTCTACCCTTTTCTCATAAACTACAATAAAAATTTGCTGAAATTCTCTGCATGAAATCAGATAAATCCCTAATGGTTGATAATAATTAGTGATAGTGATTTTGTATGGTTTATAAACCTCTATAAAAATGAAATTGATGTTTAAAAAAAAGAGGGGTACAACTAGGGTTTTTATTTTTGAAAATATCTATTTTTTGTCTTCTTCTGTTAGATTTCTATTTAATTTCTAAAGATGTAATACAGGGGTGGTTTTCAGCTAGTATATTAACTTTGTGATATGACAGGCTGGTAAAACTTTATATGAAGCAAAATAGTAAGCATGTTGTAATTTCCATTTTAATATTAATTGTTTGTTGGTATTCTTTTACAAGAGTGTAGGTTTTCTTAATTTAAGAATGCTTTCGATAGTTTGTGATTATATTTTACGCTTTCTTCTTAGGTAACACTGTCATGTCACAGACAAAAGTACTTATTTTTAGAAACTTATCTTTCATCACACAAAAAAAGATGGTAAATATGATCTCAGTAAAACTTTTATATGTAAGACCAAAGTTAATTATCTTTGTGTAATTGGAAGACATTATTCTTCCTGTCAAACAATGTCTATTATTTTCTCAAAATTACATTCTTCATTATAATAGTTAATTAAATATCGACTACTAATAAAGTAGGACTCAATAGAGAGAAAGAACAAATACAAATCGTTTATATCTTTATATAAACGTCTTGATTACATTTCCCGTTTTGAAAGACAGTAAGAATTTTCGCCATCTTGAGACACATCACAGACCTATATACTCTGCTGCGGATCTAGGTCTGTGAATACATCAAACAAATTGAGAAATTATTCACTTTTTTTACTGATATTTTTATCTTTGGAGAACCATATGATTAATAAAGTTGTGATAACCACCAAGTAAAGGAGCCCTCTCTTTTCTGTCTGTTTTTCACATGATATTAATATACTGAAGAATAGACCAAAAGGTTTTGAATTTGCTTTAGTTCTATCAAATTTAATTGGGAGGGATATTGCACAAGGATAATAAATCAGCAGTACACAAGTATGTATAACATAAACATGCAAATGGGTGAAGGGGGCACGTCATTTACTGATATCCTATTTACTAAAACAGTCATTTCGTCTTGAGTCACAACCACCTTCGTACCACAGAAGGTCTAAAAATAGATTATTTACTCTCATATATGTGTCCCTGTCTCACAAACAGAATGTTAGTTAAGAATTGAAACTGTCTGTTGAGCCATGACATGACAAAACTGTCAGTCTAAGCAAGAAAACGCGAGTTCAAACTGATCCACTAGCATAACTAATGGTCTTTCTGACGAGACTTAAAAACTGAGGTCTGATGTATCAGTGCTGAACATAGAGCATGTTGAAGAACCAGGTAGTGTCTCTGGAATGGAATGTGTTCTGTATATTGCACTATCCCCTGAAACCTAAAATAACTTAACTGTTCTGGGGGTGTTGGTCATATAGATTATCCGGTATCAACAATAAAACTCTAAAATACATACATACGTACATCAAACAGAATTCAAATTACGTATAATGATGTGTGTTCTTCTTACTAGCGTGGCACAACAGACTGTATGTGTATTATACAACTGTATCTATGAAATGCTGAAATTTCAAATGTCTGGTAAATGATACAATGTTACATTTTTTTAATCTACCACAAAATTTAATAATTATGTTGAAATTCGACCACCAAGTTGGTTTTGTCAGGTCATAGCTCATACCTAGAAATATAATATATGTGGGTGTCAGACAGCCTTAACGGTCTTGATATTAAGGTGCAGCTCACATTTTCGATAGTTCCATGGGACCTTACTGTCATATCAATAAAACAAGGCTTCTTATGATTTGCAATATTGATTTTTATACGAGTTAATTTTCTTTCACTGGTCGCTAATTGTCAGACAGTCTATTTATTTGATTAGTTTAGTAACATGTTTTTTTATTCCCGTCGTCTTGCTATATTAATTATTATTGATTGCGCTTTATTTCTGTGAAGCTTAGCAACACTGTGCATCATTAAGTTATTGTTTTTGAGGCGAGATATTAGCCTGAAGGTTGACACGAAATATTATTTATAGAGTTTCTTTCTTAGAAAACATTTGCCAATGTATGACATTTCTTCAGAGGAAAAAATGCATTTATATTATTTTCCTGGTGGATACCGAAATCTAAGAATTAGTTCAAGTCATCAGCTGCATTGTTTCATATTAAGTCTTGGGGAAACAGGCTGCCTCTGTATGGTTTTTTTAGCCGTCTTGATAAATTATTGCTACTGCAAGATCAGAGCTTGTCTTCTATTTATGTATATGTCTTTGGCATGGTATCATAGTTCCTTTTATGTATTTTTCTCTTCAAGCTTCCTCATTTGTTTGATTAAAGTCTGTTTGTTGTATTCAGTAAGCGAAATAAATGAGACAGATTTAGAAATGACAGCATTTTTTTTGTAATGGTAAGAGAGCTTCACAAATTGAAATATCTTAGCATAACTAATCAAGCGTTCTAGATATAAGAAAACAATAAGTTAAGCATTGCTCAAGTCTATCCAAAAGCTGAAACGATTTACATATTTCATTTGGATTCCTTTGGTAATATTCATACTGAAAACAAAGCCATTCTGATCATGTAAATAAGTCTGGCCTGGTCTTTATCCAAACTAATTATCACAATAATTATTAAAACACAAATTACAGAATTTGATATTGTTTCGCTGTGGGCATACTAAAGCCTTTCTCAATTCATGCTTTATATTTCAAAACTGACACAATTGTTTTCCGTAAAGAACTATTTTTTAATTGCTTTAAAATAATAGGAGTTAGGTAATCTGTACTGTGGATATAATTATGGTACAATATTCATCATAATTAAAAGAAAACAATATAGGGTAAATTAGGTTTCTATATCTGTACGAAAAATGAAAATGTCTTTTGTTTTGACGTTTATTGTAAAGCACGCCATCTTATGAAATTTGAGAGGCGACTTTGAACATAATTGTGACCAAATTGGGATGTTTTGTCTGAGCAGAAAATTTCATTTGATCTATGTCTTTCAGAATATGAACCATGCAAGCTTCTTGGGTTGCAGCACTTTCTGTCATATTTCTTGATACCTTATGTTCAAATTCTGCTTTCAACTCAATGTATTTCTGATACATTTCCTACTTCTTCATTCAGATTATTTATAGTCCCAGCCAACAGTGGGATTTCTCTCTGGGTTAGTTTCAGAGACCCCAGTATGACTCCCATGCAGGTACCTAACAACATCTGAAAAGTTAGATAGTTTTGTTTTACCTGATTGCAATACGCAGTTTTGCCCAAATATCAAGTTTCATTTCAATGAGGAAAACAAATGTGATATTGTAAAGCTATCTTTTGCATGCTATCTTTTTGCTTAAAAACATCTCTGGCCTGTTTCTTGCACTCCCAACTCCCTTAAAGCTTAAGCTTGCCGTCACACTGTCTGGCTGCAGCAGAGCAAGTGCCCAACGTCTACAAGATCTAACACGGTAATAGTTTACATGAGTAAATGGATGATTGCGGCTGTAACGATTCAGAGTTAGCATGACCTGAATTTCAAAAAACTTGGTGATTAATTTGCGAAACTAACTTTAAATTCCAAGATATTACTTATCGAATTACATTTTCCACCAAACTTCAATTTAGTATTGTACATTATTTCCATGTAAGGAGGATATATTGGAACAACATCTATTTTCTCTGGAAAAAAAGCTCAATATGTAACACTGTTGTTACATGGGCATAATGCCATTCATTTATTAGTCTGGCTTCAATTCCCAAGGGCGTCACCAAAATCTTTCTTCTGCATTAAAACAAGTTCATCGGAAAATAAAAACAAAAAAACGATCTGACGTTTTATGGCAGGAACATAGATGCAGAGTGGAAGCTCGGGGAGAAACTTGTCTATCTGTGACCGATTAGATCAATATATAGGTGTAAAATTGACAGAAATTTACATTTGTCAAACTGGAACGGAAAATGAAGAAAATTACTTTTTTGGGTCGATTCATCAGAGATAAGTAGATTATGAGAGATATTTTATGAATTTGTAAGTGATCTAACAAATTTTTTGTATCGATTGTCTATGTGTTATTCTTTAGCTAATTAAGGTTAAGTTGTTTGACTGTCTGGTAAATCGAGGGCCATATTTGTTCATGTCTACTGAATGCAAATCTAAGATGATAGTGCCGACTGCAGTCAAAGTTGTTCCGCCTGTGTGTATATATCTTGATAAATATGTTGTGATCTTTAACTGAATTTTAAATTGGTGTTACGTGTGAGCTTTTTTTACACAGTCCTTTTTTATGGGATACTGAACAATTGATGCAGATTTCATGCAGGTAGGATTAAAGCGCTATAATCAGAGATTATACAAAGACTACACAATCTTTATAGTGTTAAAAAGTGAAAATAATTGTAAAGTAAAGCAATCGTGCCACTCCTTCGTAAAGAACTCATAAATTTGTTTTAATATTTAGATGTCAAAAAATCGCTAACGTCTACCGGTTATGAATCGCCAATTAACCCGCAAAAACAAACATCAAGTCCATAGATGAAATTCCTTTTTTCGCATTATTTTGCTCAACAGGTCTAATTATAAATCTCATTACACACAGGAAAATTAACTTAAGCCTATTAGGTCCTGACATCACAGGGGCGCCTGTCACACAAGTTAATTAAAATCAATAATAATTACAGTGTTTTCTAAACTATTGTTTAGCGTTTTCAGAAACCACTTATTTACCGGGATAGTCGCCCTGATGACCGATGAATTATTATATATGACTGGAGTGAATAAATGGCAATTTGCATTTTTCTAGTTTAATCCTTTGTATGACTGACTGCGTTCAATGGGGCATTAATTAATTGGCCGTGCACACTTAGGGGGAACTTTACTCAAAAGAGAGATGTTAACATTTCATAAAAAGTTGTGAGAGTGTTAGGATAATCTATATTGATACAAGAAAAATGGAAAAGTTTACAGAAAAAAAGACTAAACTACTAAACAGAAGTTCAAAGTTTAAAGGCAGTGTGTTCAGGGAGATTAGAATGATTCCGAAGTTGGATTCAGGGCCGCTGCAGTATCGCCTTGGAAATTTAGACAGTATTGTTTGCTTGACACAGACATTAGAAGGTAGATCGGAGAATTATTTATCTGAAATTGGTCAAAGGGAAATAACTGTAAATATACAACATGTTTATAGGTCTAACATTTTCTGTTTTTGCAAATGAATATTTTAGTCTTGTTATTTTAGTTATAATAAAGATTGGGTATGAAAATAGTTTGTTTTAATTAAATATTAGTTACACTGTCATAATCACTATTTACAAGTTTTTTTTGTCATCAATGCATTACATACTTTTATACAGTTAGTATACAAACTGTTGAACCTTTTCAGAGAGAAAGCTATTGATCAAAATTCTGATCTAAATTTAATGTTTCTGCTCACAAAAACTGGCAATTTGTGAAACACAAAAGCTGTCAAAGTATTTATGCACAAACTGTAACAGGCATGCATTGTTTATAATTATAAACACATTAACAGTTTTTCGAGAAACTGTTGCCATTACGAATTCCTGATTAACCTTGTTCTTAGCAAGCTAGGTCGTGTGAAAAACAGAAGACTTTGTTAGAAATCCAGTCAGTTATGTTTGCTTCAAATTGTGAAATTCATTGTTTGTTTATGTTCTGGGTTGTTGAGATTAATTAATGAAAAGTTACCAGTAATCAGTGAAGACATTTCTGTCGCCTGTCAAGAGAAGTGATTATAACTTTCTGCTGCTAAAGGGTAACTTTCAATTGTTCTTGGATACTGTTACAGAAGAGTTGTATACATTTCATGTCGTCTGCTGCAGAACTTGTGTTAGTAATGTATATATATATATATGTGATTATGTGTATCTGTTGGGACTTACAGTTTAGCTCAGTTTTTTGTGTGACTCAGTGGATGATAATTAGATTTTTTTTCTCTGGAATTAACAAGATTGATCTCCTTACCAGAAACTCTTCACAGAAATATTTGAGTCAATAATTTCTGTGTATATGAATATGGATACATGTATACATTTTTTTCCTCTAATATCTGTGAGCTAAATGAATGGAGTTTTTGAGATTAGAGTTGTTTTGTTACTGAACATGTGCAATGTTGGCAGGTTATTTGATGAGGTGATGAGATTATATGTGTGAGGTCTACTTAAATATTGATTGCAATCACACTTTTATATATGTGATAGTATGTAGACATAGGTTCACAGAATGGACATATTTTCTTTAATAGTTATAAAAGTGGTGTGTTAGAACATAGAAGTTGTTGAAGAGAATTCTTACATTACAAATACAATAGAATCTTTATATGTTAAGATACAAAAACGTATATAAGTTTACATCTAAGTTTAATAAACAATAACTTGAATATACTGTGTTTTTGAGAATATTCAGACTTCTTGTGTTGCCAAGCATTTGTTCATTAAGACTAAATAAGTATAAAGCATTCTGTTGCTGGACATTTGATATCATTGTCACCAAGGTAAGTAACTCATGCTTGTTCTAAATAAACCAAGGGAAACAACTGTTTCAGTATTTTGTTTGTGAGTACTTATTCAGTGTTGTTTTATAATTTCAGATGGATTAGCTGACGAAGAAAGCAGTATAGCTGACCAAGACACTGGTGACTCGCGGGACCGAGTGACAACACCCCTTTCCCCTTCACAAGCCATCAATAACAACAACAACACCATCAAACACACAGCGGAAGACCTTTCTCAAAAAGGTATGTAATATACACATACTTAATTCCATTCTAATAAAAATGTATCGACCTGCGTAAGGTAATAAAATGTTCAGTACATATACAGTAAACCAATGTTGGGTACTTCCCCATCCATATTGCAATACTATACTAGTGTCGCATATATAATAATAACCCAATGTTGCAGACATAATTTATACTATTACAGACAGAGCTGTTGCAGGAATTACATGTGTTATAAAATTATAACACTTATGGTACTGTTCCTATAGATGTTCAAATCAACCTGTAAAATATTGGTAATAATAATTTGCAGAACATTACATTATATACTATAAAGAGATAAAGGGTTTTAGTTTTGTTAAACAAGCATTACAAATTCTGAAATTCTTTTTACATTTGAAAATGTAGAAGTATCCCAGTATATTGAATGCAAGCATGATAATAATGTACATGAGTGTTGTCTTTTAGCAGACGACACTTGACAGGTTCCAGTTTTATAAATCTTTAGAACATATGCTATTGATGAATCGTCCATATATAAAGTCAGTTTGATTCATCTTGTATGCAAAAGTCAGAATTTCTAATACTAAAGAAGTTATTATTGTATTAAGGATACTCACCGAAACCTAATGCGAAAGTTTTACTTATTTATTAAAACTTATTCTTTACAATGTCAGGTATCAAATATTAGGCTTCCGTTTAAAACTCTGTGAGTTAAGTTACTTACCTAGAAGTCCTTAGTAGGTTAATTGTGAAATCGTGTAAAATTTCACCCTGATTCATGTTAGAGATATGTATTTATGAACAATTTTTTTTATCTTGTTTAAAGTTTCTATGAGCACTTATCAGAAATAAACAGAATTCTGTTACTCAAAATCTAATTAATTCAGAGCTGCTGATGTTGATAAAAAGGATAAAAAAAATACTTGCTAGGTTAGGAACCAGACCGATTTATCATTACTGTTTTTTCACCTCACTGAAAACTTGCTAGAGTAGATATAAAGTATATTACGTGTTTCCAATGATAATTAATTACTGCAAAAAAATAGAACATAATTTCGACTGCATGCAATGTGGAAGTGACTTCAATAAAACTAAGTTGTGCATGTAAAATATTAAGTACTATTGTTTTGCTACCTACATGAAACCAAACAGATAATGAATAACTTGATAATCTATTATTTTTTTCATATGTTTGGTATATGGCTTGCAGCCTTGTCCCTCACAGAAAAGCAGGGTGGACATTTGGTTGATACAAATATGTCAGTGTGACAGTATTTGTCAATATCTAAATTTACATTAATTTTGTGTAGTTGACACCTTGTAGAATCCTGATTCTATTCTGTTGACCTCAGGTCTCTTAGGTTTTTCACTTGCAACTTTTATAATATTCTGATTTTTAACTGGTTCTTTGACAAGTTGTCAGTACCTGACATTGAGTCGGCATATCTTTGCCAAGGGGCAATACTTAGTCAGACTGTTAAACTTTTCAAACAAAGCAGCAATAACAATGTTCAAGTGGTAGTTTTTTCATCATTAACATTAATTGATTAATTAACCTCAACTTTCTAATGATAAATTACCATGAAATATACTTCAGTTTGGGAAAATTATAAAAATCATTCAGTAATAATTATAGACCTTTAAACCTTGCACAAACATATTTTAGTTAAGGTGTCTGTACCCCTTTGGCTGTGTTGTATTATTATGTTATTGAAAATAAGAGACTAATAGTTGAGGATTGTGTATTTAAACCATTACAGTCATGTCAACTTGAATTTTGTTTCATTCTGATATTTGTAGATATCTTTCCAGATATATCTGGATATCATTTTGGTATTCAAATTCAAATATGACTGTATTTAGTTTAAGACACAAGTGTTTTGTAGTCACTCCTCAGATTCATTCATGAAATATGTTTAATTTGCGGATAAATTGTCAGCACCACTTCCTGAACATGTTTGTTTCTCTTGTCTTTTACATCATTCTTGCGGTGAGTATATCAGTCTTTCAAGTTTAGATATCAGTATCATTCATTGGTTTACATTCTGAGATATCATTCTTATTTTTGGACATAATTCGTATCTTTGCATATATTTTATCAGAGATATATTTCTTATGTCAATCTTGCAGTGAGAATTTCAATATAAGTATCATTCATATTGATCAGATAGCATTGTTATCATATGTTGTGATATCATTTCAATATTCACATATCTTTAGAAAAAGACTTCCATTGGTCTGAAATTTCTTTTTATGTCCAGAGTTTTCAATCAACCTTTAGGCCTGAAGATGGGGTATTGGTATGTAATTACATACTAGACAGTTAGCATCCTCGAAAGTCATGCTGAGGTAAAATAATGCACAAAAACTGGAGGAATTTTGATTGCTAAACCATCACAGTGTTTGTTAATTACAGTGATTAATCAAAAACTGGCTTTTGGAGATGTCAGAATTCCCGTCTCAGTGTTTAATAAAGCATTGCGCATTGCTTGTACGAGATTTTTGCCAATGTAAATGAACTTACTGACTGTACCTTTACACTGATTTACTTAATGTTTTATGTGGTTTGTATAGAATTGATAAAAAATTAGCATATTAAATATTTTGAATTTTACACAGTGCGTAGTCATTAAACTTATCGTCACGGTGTGAAGAAATATTATGTGTCAAGTCCGGGTAGGGACTGTAACGCAGCATGCGCTATCTAAACAGTCACATGGTATAAGTATTTTTGCCATACGTAACATGGTGTTGCACCTCGACATGACAGTCAATTAGAGGCAAAAGCAAATGGCATATTGAAACTGTTCTATAAATTCAAGTCCTGTACTTTGTTATACATTTTTATCAAACTGTTTAAAAAACAACTCAATCTGCACCTGTCAGGCTTAAATTAATTACGAAATGTTGGGTTACAGTACATATGTACCAGTAAGGAGGGATAGATTTGCGATTATTTCGCATAAAAGACGAGCATAAACTGCCGATTTAAAAGCCGGGAGACTGTACGGAATGCAGATGAAAACTTCATTAAAATTTATCTTACATCTTGTGCTTCAAATTATAAGAGTCTCATCCAAAATTCTGAGTATCATGTAAATTAATTGCGAAAAACGACTTGGATGGAAGCTGATAAATTTTCCGTAGATATGTCTTATCGTAATGAACAATACTGATAAATGTCTTGAAACTCTTTACATTGCTATCATTAAGCTTGGCACTATGGCGTTATCTACAGTTTCATTAAAATCTTAAAATCTGAAATTTTCTAGACAAAGTCGTTATACACTTGCAACGGTTTTCTCTAAGTAGTCATAAAGATATTTTTATATATACAGAGTAATAAAAACTAAATCGGCATTATACTACGTTCATAATAATGGCACATAATTATCCTTGTTCCTCTATTAATTGATTTTTCTCTGAGTGTAGATAATTGTTTCTTGGCATTTGGCCACTGCAAGTGTATAAGTCTGGGGTGAAAATAGGATCACAAAAAGGAAACTTGTTTATGTTAACATTATTAATGAATTCAGCAATTAGGGAAGTGCAGGAATTGTAAATTTCCAAGAGAAGCTGGTTATTTGTGGTCATGACTCCATTTTTGAGTATTTGTTCACAAAAAATGATTAGATGTGTGTTGGAATTTTTGGTTAAAACATGTGTTTAAATGTGAGAATTTTGAAAATGGGAACTAAAATGACAGTGAAATTGGACATAAAGGTGCTATAACTGAACTGTAGACGCTTTGCTGAAATAAAGAGATTTGGATCTGATGGCAAAGTTTCAGAGAGAAGGAAAAAAACGACCAGGACAATATTGGATGATTTTGTTCTGTGAACACTTGCTGATAGTTTTCTGATCTAAGTATAGGTTAGTAATTAATTAGCTGATATCATAGACTGTGTGGCAATTAGCCGTGTTTAGAATTCTGAGTGAGTGGCCATGTTGGATGTCTGGTCTTCTGTTTTATATCTCGACTGGTTCTATGTGTAAAGTGTTTATGTTCCATTTGGATCTGGTTTAGGCGAAAGACCTCAGAACAGTTATTAAGATTCTTTTGAACTGATGTTTTGTTAATTAGTTTAGAATAGATTTGCGAAAATTTATTCCTGATTTTACGTGATCTATTGTTGCCAGTAAATTGTCGGTATGTTAGAATTACCATATTGTACGCTGATGGGATAAAGGAGGAAGTTGCAATTTAAGACATGTAATGCTTTAAATGACTTTAGAGAAATTAAAGCATTTTAATTGAGTGATATTTTTACTTCTAAGTGTATTCTTCTCCACTTGAGTATATCACTTGTGATTCTTCCCTTCAGTGTTGTAAAGGAGGAAAGTCAGGTTGCAGTTTGCCGAGTGTGTAGTCTGGATATATTTTATCATTTGGAAATAAAGTGTTGTTATTAGTATACAAACTTGGGAGTACATCATTCTCTAAGTTAGTGCTGTTAATGTAAATTGTTGTACATGTGTAAAACAAGCTAGGTATATTTGATGGAATATCAGGCAACAATTAGCGTGACTGCTTCTGTCTAATTTATGGCAAGGAATATTAGTTGTTTTGTGAAGAAAAATTGCTAGTCTGGCAAGATATACACCACATGCATAGAGATGCAATCAAATATTATGCCTTTATAATTAGCAGCCAAATTCATCCAAATGTCAAAGGTAATGTGTTTAGAGCTGTTAATAGGTACATTAAAATTGATGTTAATTGATGGAGATGCAATAAATGTACTTGTTGCTGATAGTTAGTCTGGCAAATATGTAGTTCCAGTTTACATGGTTTAACTGTTGACTGTTTCTTACATGGACTGTCTATTGTCCAAGGTTTTGAAGAAGTGTGTAAAGTCTTAAAGTAATGTCCTAGGTTTTGAAGGGTTGTCTAAAGTCTTTAACCAATCTTCTGGTAAACAACATTCACTAAGTAACTTTATTCATATAATTATCTTGAATTGTGCTATATTGGGATTCATTATATATTGAGCTTATTGTATAAATGTTAATAGTGAACAGATAATATCACAAAGATGGAGCAAAAATAGCAAAGTAACCTTCTGCATTATTTTATAGCGTACTATCTAACAAAATAATCCTGCTGACTGCACTGAAAAATAAGGATTTTTTTCTCACATAGAATAACAAAAGGGGATGGGCAGTAAGGTATGTTTATTAGAATAAGTAGTCACTATATAAGAAGCATTAATTAGAATAAATACGGTGCATGCAGGGAGAGGATGTAGTGTACCAAAACAATAATTAGACTGCATTCATGAATTTTCTCCTGGATGCTGTAATAATAATCACTCAGTGACTATATGTTTATAACAAACATGTCAACTTCATGTGGTCTCATTTGGCATTTAATTTACGGGATTTGAAATTTTAACATTTAATTGTTATTTAGAATTAGGAGTTCACCTAATGCCGACATTACATTGTACATTAGTTGCAGACTTGCAGACGACAGTAATGTTTCAGGGTGAGGAGATATTTCATACAAGTAAATGGAATTTTCTCTTTTGATACTTGATAAATCTTTTTGTTTTAATTCAAGAGAAATTGTAGTGTACGGTAATAAAAAAACCCTCATATTTTTTGTGCCAAGGTTTTTTCTTTGTGAAATAAATGTTTATAGAGATGGCTATTGAAAACATGCTGGAAATAGATTTTTTTTATACATATAATTACAGTAAAAACATTTGGAATAAAATTTTAATACATCATACTGAAAATGGTATTGTTTGCTATTTGTGTACATGAAGAAGGAACTCATGGTATGAGTGAATATAGAAGGATGCATAGGGACATATATTTGGCAGTGTTGATATATGAAAAGTGCTTTAAATAGATCTTCTACCAGTAGCGTCAGTGGTATATTGTAGGATCACAATGTCATTAATGAGTTTGATACGCAGTTTAACTAGAGACAAATTATCACTTTCAATAGGTGAGACAGTAAAGTGAATCAAATCTTTCCAGTGACTCAGAAACACAGTTTTATATGATCTATTTTCAGGTGATGCTAGAAGTCAGGACAAAGTGTACGAGTGTCCATATTGTACGTACAACTCCACCAATGAGATGCACCTGAAATCGCATGTGGCGTCGGTGCATCCTAACAACCTCAGCAACATCGCCTGCCCCCTCTGCCAAGAACCCTTCTCTGAGAAATCCAAAATACAAAAACACCTCACTGCCGTGCATAATGTAAATTCAGAGGGACTTAACAAATTACTATCCCTCGTAGAAGAACCGAAATCCAAAATGCCGCCAACGACTTTCAGGGAAACACCTCTACCAACTGGAAACATTGCTTTAGCAAAGAATTGTGAAGTAAATCTGGACTACCTGGAGTTGGAGTCTGCTAAACTTGCAGCAGAAGATGGTAAGTCACATTTCAGTTTACAATTCACCTTTAAACCCTTTCCTGCTTAATTTCCTAAACTTTAATCTGTCTTTCAATTTGAACATTTTTGTCTCTGAAATAGAGCTCAGCTTACATGGACAAACAAAATAGCAAATAGTGTAGACTGTAGCCAGACTGCATGATTACGTTATCTTATAATTAGCTATCATTGTCAGTTCACTAACTTTTGACAGGGTTTCTTAACTATAACCTAGAAAATTTAAAAAATGATTTTTTTCCATTATTTGATTGGATACGACCATAAATTGTTCAGACTGTTTGGTTAACAAGTTATTTATAGAAAATGTCTTTGGTGATACTTTTTCAATGTTAAAAAAATGCAGTCAGGTATTGACGAGAAACATAATATATAGATAGATTTACGTAAATCAAGTTTTAAAATTTATGTTGTCTATTTAATGGACTGCAATGTTTGTTTCCCGCTCAATGCATCAGTGTGAATAATAATTCTGTAACTAGTATGTTGTACATGGGAACCAAATAAAACAGACAAAGTTAAATCATTATAATACTTAAATAGAATTGCAGACCTGAACATGTTTGTGATATTGTATAAAAGATATACGGAGTTAATAATTCATACCAGATTTCAGTTAGATTTATCTTTTCTTTATAGAAGTAACTCAAGGCAAGAACTAATATGGCAGATTTTTTGTTAAATAATAAAAATGATACAATTTTCTTTTTAGGAATGGATATGGCAGCCCAGACCGATAAAGATGTTGATGACCAGTTCCGTTGCCAAACTTGTTCCAAAACATTCACTAACATCGACCAACTTTACTCACACCAGAATGAACTCGGCCATCTTGAATTAAAGCAGACGCCACGTGGCCCAGGGTACCTCTGCTGGAAGAAAGGATGTAACCAGTATTTCAAAACTGCTCAAGCATTACAAATGCATTTCCGTGAAATCCACGCCAAAGCTATTCCAGTTTCATTGTCTGACAAATCGGAGTATAAATTCCAGTGCCAAATCTGTTCGTTAGCCTTTAAGAATCAATCTAAACTTCATTTTCATGCTCAAATGCACATTCTGAAGTCAGCAGTTACCTGCAACCTGTGCACAAAATCTTTCCAGTCAATCGCTTTGCTCAGTAAACATGTGGAATCTGCTCACGATCTAGGAGAGAGTGAATTGGAACAGTACAGAGCAGAAATATATGCCAATACATTGGCATTTGCATCATTTATGGGTGACCCTAAACTCACTAAAGTGTTCAGCTTATCAGATCTGCCAAAAGAAAACTTTCAGCATTCAGATATTGGTAAAAGTTCAGATGTGGAAGCCAAAAATACACAAGACTTATCGGAAAATGGTGGTATTGATTCTGAAGAGAATTCACCAGCATCCACACCTGTATCAATGGAGAATGGTCTTGAAAAGGGAGGTATTTCAGAAGATATAGGAGAAAATGATCTCAACTCCAAGGAGCAGCAGTTCTTTGAGGAGTATATCAATAGTAAGGCATTTGCAGAAGATTCATATGAGGATCCCAACAGGAAGTACAAATGTCATCGTTGTCGTGTGGCCTTCACAAAACAGATTTATCTCACTGCACACAATAAGACTCTAATGCATAAAAAGGGCTACAGAATGAGTTATCCTATGGAGAAATTCCTGGATCCAAACAGACCATACAAGTGTGAGATATGTAAAGAGTCATTTACTCAAAAGAACATCCTACTGGTTCATTACAACTCAGTTTCCCATCTGCACAAAGTAAAGCAGCAGGTGGGCGATGGTCAGTTGCCAGGAACAACAGGCTCTGGTTCCCCATTAACGTTAGCGCCTCTAACGCAATCTACACATTCATCTGCTACAAGCTTGTCTTCGCCATCACCATCAATCCAGTCATCATCAGCTGCAGGGATAATGGAAAAGTCATCTGGAAAGAAATCCAGGGAGTCATCACCGGACGATGAAAGTCAGAGACCATACAAGTGTAATATATGTAAAGTCTCATACAGTCAGGGATCCACATTGGACATTCATATCCGCTCTGTTGCTCACCAGACTAGAGCATCCAAACTCCATGAATTGGCCATGACCGGGGAAGTTGACCTTTCAAGACCTCTGATAGAAGAACCTGTTGACAAATCTTTCCAGGCACAACAGCAAAAGATTTTGAATGATTTCCTAAAGAACTCGATGCCACCATTGTCACAACAATCACTTTTGTTCCAGGGACTTCCAGGTTTGACCAGTTTCCCAGGATTCCCTGGCCTCCCATCCATGCCAGGACTGCCCATGCTTGCTGCAGGCCTTCCTCCGCTGTTACCTCTATCACTACCAAATCAAGTGTTCCCAACATCTCTACCCAGCAGTACCTCTAGTCATCATTCACAGTCTGGGTCCAAAGAAAAATCATCATCCTCATCAGCTTCAACAGCCTCGGCACTACCAGAAACAAAATGGTCATCAAGCAAATCTTCAGAGATCTCTCACAATTTTATTACATCACAGTCTGCAGCAATTACTACAAAAGAATCATCTGCTGCACTGAATTCTGATGTCACCATGGAAACAGCCTCAGCTCATTCACATGGATTGACAGGAGCTGTTCATGTATGCCATCGATGTACAGCAGTTTTTGCAAGTCAAGATTCCTTCATACAGCATCAAGCTTTGTGCTCAGGAAGCTCTTCTTCACCAGTTCCAAGTCCAGCATCTGGAAATAGGTCTCGTTTTGTTGGGCGCATCAAAACTGCAGTACATAGAAACCTACTAGAAAACTTTGGTTTTGAATGTGTAATGCAGTTCAATGAATTCAACCAAAGAAAAATTAAAAAGGAAAAAGAAGAGGACACTAAAGAAAATGGCATTGACAATCCTAAAACTGAAGATACAGCAGATAATGATGAAAAGGGAAATCCAAGTGAAAATACTACAAGTAAAGAAGACAAAGAGGAAAAAGTTGTTGTGAAAGAGGAAATTGAGAGTATTGATTTGCCAGAAATGAATAAGTGCAAATGCAGCCACTGCAGTAAACAGTTCTCAAGTGTGTGGGTATTAAAAGCACATGAAGAAGAGGTGCACAAGGAATTTGTTCCGTTAGAGATTGTTGAAGAAATAGGAGACCAGTTCAAAACTGACTTTGAGAAGAAAATGCCAAAAGAGATACCTGTAAGTGATTTACCAACACCAGTTTCCACACCTCAGCTGCAGACAGCAGAAGAAAAGCCAGTTAAATCAGAGATGCCACCTCCTCCCCCACCACCACCCGCACAGATGCAGCTGGATATGCTACAAATGATGAACATGTTCAGTATGGGAATGATGCCAATGCCAATGCCACTTCTAATGAACACACAGCCATCACTTATGCCAATGATGATGCCACCACCAGGATTGGATATGAAACCTCCACCATCACTTCCTGGAATGGATCCAGCTTTACCATCTGGCAGTTTAGCAGCTTCCCAGAAGCGTCAGATGGAACAAGCATCCATGGCCAATCAGAAGAGAGCAAGAACTCGCATCAACGATGAACAACTGAAAGTTTTGCGTGGCTACTTTGATATCAACAATTCCCCTGCTGAAGAGCAAATACATGCAATGTCGGAACAAACTGGACTGCCTATGAAAGTGATCAAGCACTGGTTTAGAAACACACTGTTCAAGGAACGTCAAAGAAATAAAGATTCTCCATACAATTTTAATAACCCGCCATCAACAACCCTAGACTTGGAAGAGTATGAAAAAACTGGAAAACTGACAATCATTGAGGACAGTAGTCCTCCATTATCCAAAAGCCCAAGTCCTGCCCCGAAACAGGAGCCGGAAGTTAAGAAAGAGAAGGTTGAAGTTTCACACAAAGAGCCAGTGTTAGAGCTGAAAAAGGAGGGTTCAAAAGAAAGAATCTCTCAGCCATCTCCTTCAAGATCTCAGGTATCTGAAATGAAGCCAAAGCCAACTTTGGAAGAAAAACCTAAGCTCTCAATAGTTCCTGCATCACTGTCACTTCACAGTGAAACAACATCCTCGCTATCTCTAACCTCTGCACCTGTACCTCCCGCCACAATGTCACCGATGCTTACATCACCAGGGGGCAGTAGTACTGGCTTCATGCAGAACTTTGTATCCAGTCTTGCAGGCATGAACACTCCTGGTACACCAAATTATCCACCTACATCAACTACGCCAAACTCGCTGACACATTATGACAGTCACAATTATTCACCACCAGGGAGCGGTTCAACTGGCAGACGTGCAAACAGAACTAGATTCACTGATTACCAAATCAAATGTCTACAGGAATATTTTGAACAGAACGCATACCCTAAAGATGACGAACTTGAACATCTTTCTAAAATGCTTGGATTGAGCCCAAGGGTCATAGTGGTCTGGTTCCAGAATGCTCGCCAAAAAGCCAGGAAAATATATGAGAATCAGCCTGCTGATAACATGAAAGATTTATCCAGCACTTCACCATATGCTAGAACAACTGGACTAAATTACCAGTGCAAGAAATGTCAAGCTGTATTCCAACGTTACTATGATTTGATCCGCCATCAGAAACGCAACTGTTTCACAGAGACAGAAAAGGAGTCACATTTTCTATCTGATGATAGTGATTCAATGTCAAACGTAACTTCTCTTGACAACACAGCTTTCTCTGATTCTGAGTCTGAGTGCTCAAATCTTGGACGCTCAATGAAGGAGGTAAATAGTTCTGGTAGTAGTGATGGCAAGAAATATCAATGCGAAAAATGCGACCAGTCTTTCAGTCATTTTGACCAGTACAGAGAGCATCAGAGTATTCATAATTTAGGCATATATATGAATATGCCAAGTGGTGGAGCATTTGGGATGCTTCAAAATATGGCAAACTCATCGCACCAGAACATGGCTGAACATTCTCCAAGCAAGAGAAAATTTGAAGATGAAGATGATGATCAAGACCAGCCACGTGATAAAAGATTGCGTACAACTATCTTACCAGAACAGCTGGACTATCTATACCAAAAATATCAAGTAGACTGCAATCCCAGCCGAAAACAGTTGGAAGCAATCTCAAAAGATGTTGGTTTGAAGAAGCGAGTTGTTCAAGTTTGGTTTCAGAACACAAGAGCCCGAGAGCGTAAAGGTCAATACAGAGCTCATCAGCAGTTGATTCATAAACGATGTCCAGTTTGTAGAGCATTATTCCGTGCTAAATCAGCTCTTGAATCTCATTTAGCAACCAAGCATCCTGATGAGATGGCTAAAGGTGACATAAACATTGATGCAATCCCAGATGCTGCTATAGAAAGTCCTGGACCCTCTTCAGGTGTAATGCCACCATCACCAGACTATAACAAGCTGCTAGCTCCTCCTGCAATGCAAGGCCTGTTACCATACATGCCGCCAGCAAGTCTTGGTGCACTGCCAGGCTTCCCACCAATGGCTGATCCAATTCAGATGTCTATGAAACAGTTCTATGAAGACTCCTTTAAGAAGTACATCAATGAACTAAGCTCTACAAGTCACAGTTCCAACAAACCAACATCCTACCCTCGTGAATTTACCTCAACTCCTATGAAAGCAGAAACATCTGTTTCTAGTGTGGAGGATGATACACCATTAGACCTCAGCAAGCCACTGAAAGTGAGTACACAGTCAGAGGAGAAACACAAAGAAGGACCAACTTCACAGTCGAGTTTCAGCAGTGGTCAGAGTAGCAGTGGTGGACTAGGAGACCGCAGTAGGCAAAATAGTGGTCATAGTACGGTTGACAGTGTACTTGGCTCAGCTGTTGACCAAGCTTACATGATGAACAGGTTTAAGCGTGATAGTGCCATGCATACCCCAGATCTTCAAGAAGAATCATCAAACATGAGTAGCAACCCTGCTTCTCCTGGCCATACCTCACAAATGGGAAGCAATGCAAATAAGCGATACCGCACACAGATGACCAGTCTGCAAGTCAGAATTATGAAACACATTTTTGTGGATTACAAAACACCGACAATGGCAGAATGTGAGATGTTAGGACGGGTGATTGGACTTCAGAAACGGGTAGTTCAGGTCTGGTTCCAGAATGCAAGAGCAAAGGAAAAGAAGGCAAAACTTAACCTGAAGTACCCGTCATCTGAAATGGATTTTCCAAAACCACCAGAAGAATGTACTCTATGTAATTTCAAATATTCACACAAGTATACAATACAGGATCACATCTTTACCAAGAAGCACATTGACAAGGTCAGGGCGTACATCCACTCACAGACAGATGCAGAACGGGAAATGTCAACAACTGCAGCATCCATGGCAGGTGTGTCAGGACTTATACGCTCTCAACAAGCCAATGATGTAGATCACATGCGTAAACTCATGGAAGAAGCAAATCACCAGAGCCAGATGGCTCAGTTACAGTCTATGGGGCTTGCACCACTGGGACTTCCTCCAAGTGCTATGGCTGGTAAGTTATTTCTTTAGTAACAATATGAGTTTACACAGGAACCTGAATATATCACATGTTTAAAATTAATATCTCTAATTAGACCAGATTTCAATTTGAAATTGTTCACGAAGGTTCTAGAGTTATGGTATAAATTGATATGATTCATATTAATGTTAAATTAAAGTAATTATTCATAGGTAATGTAGGGAAATTATATCCCTTCCAATGCTTAATCTGAAATTTGATATGATAACATTTTATAAGTACCTTGTTTTTGCACGAAAATTAGTAATTATTTAAATTAAACTTTTTTATGAATGTTCTCAGATTTTATGTAGGAAGAAGGTATCAGACAAATTATTGTGAAATATCTGTCGTAAGTGGGCGAGGTAGTGTAAATTACTTTGTTTTTCATTTTCTTACCTTACATTACCTTCTATTGTATTTCTATTCTCTAGGAATGGGTTTACTGCCACCAGACTTATTGCATAGTCTGCAGAAGGAAGGCGCTTCAGCAAAGGAAGGAAAAGAAGTTGATAGCCATTCAGAAGGTAGGTGTTATGTGACATGACCTGGTGTTGTATTGTGATTGGTGAAGGGTGCAGTTTTGATTACCTGTTCTAATATTGCTAGACATTTAATAATCTACCTAATTAGAGTCAAGACCAAGACAGTTTAGAGTTTTTACCACAGACAGATTAATCAATTTTAATATTTTATATTTTGCTGGGAAACAAAAACAGGCTTATGAATTTTATAAAAAAAAATTCTTTTTTTCATTTTCATTAATATTTTTTTTTTATTAAAGACTTTTTTCCTGTTGTCACAAATTTACATCATGTATTACATAGCAAGTTGTGTTATTAATGTATCTTTAGAGCACTTATAGACATAATTTTTCTAAATTCAAAGATGTATTTTGATTCATAATTTCATGAAGAAACCTTTTCTGTTACTTCTCATTAGTTTTAAATGTTGGAAATGAAAAATTACAAAGTATTTTGTATTGACAGTGATGCCTATGTTTTATGTTATGTCTGGCTAATTAATTACGTCAAAAAGTACATAAAACTCATAAACAATAGTTTCCATAGTTTCGAGGACTATGTACATATTTTTTTCATGAAGACAGCAATGTTTGATAAGACTTTAACACCTTTTTGTGACTAATTGTTTCTGGACGGGTTTGCTGTTGAAGTAGTAGGCCAGAAACAATTATGAGCACTTCTAAAAATCCTTTTCTAATACCTTTACTGTGGAATCTTATTCATTTACCACTAAATCATTTAGCACTTTATGAAGGTGCTTTAAATAATGAAAAATAAAAAATGATATTTCTTTCGGTCGATATTTGTGTATTTTCTTCACTCACAAAATATTAAAATGAATCATGGAAAAACAGCAGCTTAAGAATCCATTTCTTCTGTATATCTTCGTCAAAAAAAACAAAACTACAATGTAGCAGCAGAAATTGGATACCACAGTAAATTAACTCTTTCTCAGTGTTTGTCTCTTTCTAACACCAAGTTACCTCCCATTTTCTGTAGGCTCTTCAAGAAAAGAGAGCAACAAAGGTGGGTCAGGGTCATCTGAGGGTCAGCTAGGTCCATTTGGAGGCCTCTTACCAGGTATGGACCCAGGGATGTTGCCCTACATGTACCCAGGTTTACCGGGACTTCTCCCTGGCATGCCCCCACTAGGACAGCCAGGATTTATGCCACCAGGTCAGTTTACTACTGCCACACCAGGTGTACAAGACATTGTAAAGTACAGTGCCACTGACAATTTTCTTTGGTTTAAGTCTTTCTTAGCATTAAAATAGCTATTGATGTTTAGTTACATTTCAAGATTTTCTTTTTTTTGAAAATCTTGATTTTCATTCTGTTGAGTATAGTATACATAAATCGTCTGCTGTTTAGATATAATATAACTTAAGAAAAGTAAATGGTATTTTAGCATTTCAATGTAATACTGAGCAACTTATTCTTTTGCATAGAGGGACAAATTTTCACAGTTCAGTTTCTAAAATTAAATTGAAGACATTAATTTTGAATGTAATGTGTCTTTGGTGAAGTATATTTCTTTAAAAAATATTTTGAAATACAGTTAAAATTAGCATGAAAAATGCATTTAAAAAAAAAGATAAGTAACATCTCGAAATATTTAGAAATTCTATGTTTAAATTTAGAAATTTCATTCAAAGTGTACATTTTTAACTTCAGGAACAGAACATCTATTGGGATATGACCCCATGACCTATGGCACCCCACTTCCCCTTCTTCAAATTCCTCAGCAAGCCATCAAAGATGTGAGTTCAAAACTCATGGATCCAAAAGCGACAATTGGTCAATATACGCAGGATTGTAAATCTATCTCGAGTTTGAGGTCGCTCGTGAGTGGTGCTGATTATAACTGTGTGAGAGAGGCAACTGTTGACGTAGGTTATATCTGTAAAAAATGTCAGATGGTGTATCCTGCTAAAGAAGCATGTGTTGCTCACCAGAGACTTATGTGTTTTCCAGGCGGGAAGATTCCCGACGGCATAAATATTGTACTTAAGCTTGAACAAATACAGTACGAATGTAAACATTGTTCGGAGAAAGTTTCCACTGTTCAGGAGTTTAAAACACATTGTGAAATGGAGTCGCACAAAAATAAGTTGGCGGTCTATCAACAACAACGGCAATCAGGGGCTGCAACTCCTAAATCAACTGCTCACTCTCCGAGGCAAAGTAGCAGTTCTGTCGATGCAGAGAGGGCTTCTCTATTTGACACTAATTGACTGGAAAATGTGTGATGGTATTTGAACTTAAGTTCTCGTTCACATTCTTAGAAAAAAAACATTGATTTTCTCTTCATGTTTAGTACTTTTGTGACTATTGTTTCCAGAATAAAGTTCTACTTTATGAATTAAAACTGGTATATATGTATATAAATGCTAATTGTTGTTTAGCGATACACAAACTTTCATGTGGACCATCACTGTAGTGAATTTAGTGGTCCAAAAACATAATCACACTTTGTGTAGGAAAAAGTGTGATCATTACACATAATGTATGTGCGTGTATGTATTCTGAAAAGTGTGATAGTGTTATAGATATTGGTAATTACTTGTGGTATTTTTAGAAATCCTCAGTGTACAGCGAAACATACAAAGTAAACAGCAATTCCTGCTGTAAAACAGTGACAGGTGTCAGTATTGCATTACATATTGTGTCTTTTTAGTTCGTTAAGAAAAAAAAGCTCTAGCTTTTGAAATGGATGTTTGTATTGAAAGTGCTATAGCTAAATACATGATGTTTTCTGCAGTTGCATAACTATATCAGGCAAGTAGTAAAATCAATAAAGGGCATAATGTATATATTATATATATATATATTTGTATATTAGAAAGATGAAAATTTCATATGATTTCTGTTTATCACTCCAGAAAGTCAATATGGAATTATAAAATTACGTTTACCATTTAAACAACATTATACATTGTAGTGTTGTTTTTTTTCCTGTTAGTTTCAATTTTTTGACACTTCGCTTTCATACATAACAGGTTCAATGTAATGTAAAAACTGATTCATTATTTGTATATATTGTTCCTGTATTTTTTTTCTGTTCATTTAAGTTTGTTGTTAATCATTAAAATGTGACTACATAGCATTATTATTGTTACTGTTGGAAATAGTCGTCTGAGCGTATAAAGAAAGTAACTTTTTGCTCAGATACTTTATTATATCACTTACCGTAGTTGATTATGATTGCATTTTTCATTAGCATTTTAAAAAAGAAAGATGATCTAATGTATTGTGTCGAGACTGGAGACATAGGCTGTGGGTACATAGTAGCAGACGACAGCAAAATGAATGAAAAGTGTATTATTGTGTTGGTTGGTAGAATGAATTCCAGTTTAGTTCAGTACTAATGTCACTGACTTTTGATCTTTTTTCTGATTTGCATTTTGTTTTGGCATTTGTTAGACCAATTTAACTTACACAGCATTTACTTACAAATGTATATAGTCCTAGATAGATTTATTTTTGTTACGCTTGACTGCCAAATAAAATTTGGTATGTGATCAATAAATTTGACATAAGTTTAGATGAACTTGCTTCTGTTCTTTTTGTTTGTGAATTTTTTGTGACCTTGACAGGGATCTGTGAAAATTTTAGGCATTATCTGAATATATGTATCTCGTCTCTATTTTGCTTCTCGTCCTGTGTCGTACATTGGTGTACTTAATTTTAATATGGAATTTCATTGATCTTAATTGTTAAAAACAGATCTGTGAAATGAAAATTTTATATCTGCCCATCAGGTTTTAGTTTATGAATTGATTTTCCTACCCAGGATGTGGCAAATAATTGACCTTAAAAGTCTAGAACACTTCCACACTTTATTTTCTGAAAAAAAAAGATTTTTATTGTTTCAAGTGCCCATTTGTTTACATAGTCCCTGTAAAATATACCTCATTACACCCTTACAGATTGTGACATTTTTGTTTTCTGTTTATGGTTTGTCCAAACCAAAAAGCAGCATTTAAATCAAATTTTGGAAGATGTGAATGTCTATTGTGGTTTGTTTTAAAGTTGCGGATGAAGAAAACTTCCTTACTTACAATATGAAATGATATTTAAATTAACTATAGAGAAATTAACACTGTGTATTGCTAAAAGACATATGTAAATAAGAGGGTCAATCATCGGCTGTTCTGATCTTTCATAACATGGAATGATTCATTTTTTATGCAAATGGCCTACAATATACATACCTTAAACATATTAATGGTATACTCCTAGATATCTTCTTCATTCACCTGTAAAAGTTGCTCTTGTGTTTTTCTTGCCTTGTTGTTGACAACATATTATTGAAAATGTTTCTATAATATTGAATTGTGACTCCCAAATGTAAGGACTGAAACAAAAGAAGAAATGACTATGCTTCAAGGGAATAAATATTAGTTTCAGAAAATAGATATTAAAAGGTGTGTTCCCTTTGAGTATAAAATTTACAATAAGCATTTATAAATATAGAACATTTCAAACTGTTTATTCTACACATTCGTTGTGGAGTTTCTGTTCCATTCACATTTCTCACCCTATGTTTTTCTCTTAGAATACATTTGCACATTTTGAACTGATACTGTTATAATGATGAACTGAAGAAAACTTTTTTTTTGGAAGCATTGACTTAAACGTCCCTTTAAAGCACTATACTGTGTTCAGCAAAAATATGTTTATGTTAACAGACAAACCGGCAAGATTATACAATAGTTGTGAATTTTATAAATGTCCATTTCGGTTGTTTTATATGTGCATATATGGTTTTTAAATTAATTTGTGTTCTTAGAAATACAGTATATTTCCTTCTATTCATTTTCAAATGGTGCTTTTTCTATTAAATTGTTCTCTTTAGCGTATTTCTTTTGAGAATCTTTCTTTCCCTCTAGTCTTCTGTGTTGAAAAAAATACTTGTTAAGCACATGTTATATGAAGTAAAAAGGCAATTGTTTTAGTAAGTTGAGCTGAACATGTGAAGGTGCCTCATCCTGTTTTAGTAGAAGTAAGTCATTAAAGTCATAGGCAGCAAGAACACCCTCAAAACTATGGTTTAATTTGTCAGTAACTTGGAAAACCTTCAGAGATATTGGTGTTGAAACTTTGCAAATATTTAAAGCCCCCGCCTTCAACATTTTCTGTTGAATTAAAAAAAAATGCATTGCTGTCCGGAACTCTTTCACTTGGCACAGCTCAAGTTACAGTTTGTGCAGTTAGAATAGCTTACATGTAGAAACTGTGTTACTTGTTTTATATAATACAATATAGTGATCATTCAGTATTCAATGTATTACATTCCTCGATATTGTGGAAATATGTGCTTCACAAAACATAACTTACGCCCCAAAGTTTAATTTTGCCTGTCAACTTGCTCATAGCTACCCAACTAGAACGTGAGCATTGCAGTCATTTGTACTTTTCATGCTGACTACAAACCTGTTTCCTTTCACTGCCATTACTGCTATGTTCTTACACTTCATTGCCGGACTTTCTTTGGTTTAAAAAGGAAGTAACATGTGTTTTAAGGGGAGAAATGAATTTATCTGCATAAAGTTAACTAGTGATATATAAATGGTATGTAGTACAGTAACATGATAACATGTTGACACAGGTATGTCAGCGGTGCTCTAAATTCCTGTATTGTGAGTGCTTCTTTCAAACTTGGTGTTAAAATTATTGAGCTCTACTGTGCAGAAACAGATTGTGGTACACAGGTTAATCTGTATACTGGTTACAAAATCACAGCCGTTAGTTTTAACACTGCAGGGCTCAACTGCCTTTGTACAAGGTTCAGCCTTACCAAGGTGCCATAAATAACTGGAATTTCATTAAAATTTAACTTTAAGGTAAAAAATAATTACAGACATTAAAGTTGAAAAAACATGTAACAAAAACCTGTTGTTTTATTAGACATCAGGAGTGTACAATCTTTCTCACATATATATATATTAAACTTTTGTCAATAACTTTAAAGATGACATTTTGCTACAAAGAAGAAAAAGGAAGAAAAGAAATATCCTTGATTTCTTAGACAAATAATTTTTTTTACCTCATTTAAATCAGTCATTATTTGTCTGGCATTATAGGTAATGATTGAAAATTGTAATAATCACGAACATGGTAAATTAATTCCCAAAGACAGCCGCCAGGAAAAAAAATTTAATGGATGACTTTGTTTCTATTTAGGTCTAAGAAATGTAGAATTTACATATAAATTGTTTTCTTTAACGACTATTATTGAAAATCTCTGCAATTTCTTTGAAATAATTAGTTCTTGTTAGATTTAATGAGACTTTTAGAACATGATAGTGCTCTAGAACAGGTTACATCTTCATTAAATTAAATAAAGTTACGCGAAAATATCCATTTAATTGAAGCAGCTGTATATTACTGGTAAGAATCTTCTGGAAGGTTTGCATTTCTCTCGTTTATTTCCGGGAGAATATTGACATATAAGTACTGATAAAATATAGAGATTGAAAACAAGTCTTGGCATTTGCATTCTTTTTTGCAGTTCCAGGGCAATTTTGCTGACCACATTTGCTGGCTGCAATATTTGAGAATATATTAATAAGTATGTCATTGAAAATCTGTTAAGGCCAGGGGACTAGTCAGTTTCACAGTTTAAGATAATAATCAGCCTCAAAATGTGCATCAGGGCGATGGATGATATTGCCGATCAGTTACAAAAACAATCCTGCAACCGATTGCCCTATCGACACAGAAAAGATTGCAAATCGAACATAGGCATGCACTTTCTTCATTGTGTCATACCTGTGAAAGTTTTTTTGTTTGATTTTTTATTTTGAAAGTTAAACTGAGTTTTTTTTTTGTATTTTATTAAAAGACCAAAGAATTGCCATAGAATAGCTACATGGTCTTCCATAGGAATAAATAGTTGTGAGATTCACTCTATAGTAAGAATGAATATAAAGTGTTATATTTTTGTCACTTGATGGCACAGTTAGCGGAGAATCTGTATTGAAATATGTGAACCTAGCAGATAGAAATTAGTTTTATATATGATGTGCTTTTTCTATGTTAAGCTTTAACATTATAGTTCACCATATCTAATAATACAAAAGTTCTAAAGCAAGACTTGGAACTACTAGCACGGCACTAAACATGTCTTTAATCAGCAAAACATTACCATACTTGGCAGAAAATCATTTTTCAAGAACAAAGTATACTCAAATTCCCACGAGTTAAAAGAATTTTTTTTTCGGCAATGTAAGAAAATATTTTACTTGTTGAAATACTTCCTTAAGACTGGAGCTGTGTATACTATATAGGTATTTGAGAATGCTGACATGCATGCGTAGAAGTTGTTCTTGTGAACGTAGGTGCTCATATAATTTGTGACATCATTGTGAAAAAGTTCCATGTCTAAGAAAAAAAAAATTACTGTTGAATATTTAGTTTGGTGAAAGTACATACATGTTTGCTTTAAAAAGAATATTGTTACATGGTGATGCGTTGTGTATAGAAATCATGTGATTGTGCAAAGTATATGCTTATTAATTTTTTTTTTGTATAGATGTATACTTAACTGAAAAAAATCCAAATTGAGCATAATTTTGAACTGTGACATGACATCAGGGACTACTTTTCTGAATCACATTTGAATTACATACTGTGTCATAATAAATGTCTTTGAAATTAAATAGTGAGTCAGGATAGAGTTTCCTCCCTTTGGGCAGTGTTGTATATACATGTAAATTAGTGTTACCATAGATACAACTATATAATTATGGTGACAAGATAATGGTAGTAAACTCACTTGTTGATGTTCATATAGGTCAGCCCTAATATATTCGGTTTGAGGCCATTCATCTTCAGATAACATAAAATAAGACCAGTAGGGTCCCTCTTGTCATGACCAAGCTCATTTCATTAAAAAAAAAACAAATCCAGCCACTGTACGCATTTATTGGTTCAACTTTTTAGAAGTAACTTTTGTTGATTATATAATATGTTACAGTTTACTATTAAAAATGTAGATTATTAATTGTTATATATACATGATTTCAAGTTTAACATGTAAAGTTACTTCAAAATGTTCAGTAGCTCCATTGCATTTATACATAGTTACTGATTATATATATGTTCTATTAGTACCATTTTTGGTACACATAATTTTAGACTATTTTCAAGATTTATGTAGTAGTCTGCTTCGCAAAAAATGAATAAATCATATTTACCATTACAGCAGTTTTTGTTGTCACTTTCAAAGTTATTCCATTTACTTTGTCACTCACCTAGGGTGAGGTATTGTGACCTCTCATCATGAAGTCATACATCCATCAACCATTTTTGTGCTCCATCATTAAGGAGAGACAGGCTTATGGAGTCACCCATGACTCTCCGTCAGAAATATGTGTCGGCCATTGACTGTAGCTACAATCGTGAAACCCTACCGAAATTAAAATAATCATGAGAAATTGCACATCAGCGATTTTGTTTCACAGTCTCAGTAAGGGCAGACTCTTTGCTTGACAGTTTCAGCTGATATCTCCCATAACTCAAAAAGTATTCATGTTAGAATCATGATTTGTTACCATTACAGCAGTTTGAGTCTGCATAGTGAGGCACATCAGGTTTGTTTGACACCCCCCCCCCCCTCCCCGCCAAAGAACAGGGTTAAGGCTCTAGAAATAGACAAGGATATGCAGTATTCAGCTTGTATCGCATGTAGCTTATCTTGGATCTTCAAACCGAAGAATGATGGCAATTATGATCAGGTCTGTCCTGACTATCCCTACACAAAGCTTGGCTTTTTGGCACTGTGTCAGAACATTTACTTTGATAAAATAGGGGTAGGGATGTAAAGAATAGTCATTTAAATTTGGAAGGAATAATGAAATATTACAGAATGAAAGTCTACAAGTATAGGATTAATAATAAGTCTCGCCCAACTACTTAGAATTTGTTACAATACAAAATGTTAAATTAAGTTGGAACTACAAATTAAAATCAAAGGACTGAAAGTGCTGGAGGATCGATTGTCTCTAAACAACAGTCTGCACACATACATGTGTAAATATCCGGACAACATAGACTGTACACATACATTTGTGAATATCAGGACAACCCTTGCACGAGTAAAGTTATAAACTGGAGACACAACTGTCCACAAATTTTGACCTTTCACCATTTGTGTAAACTTTACTTTTGAGATGGGAACCCATGTGCTTACATTATGTCATTCAGTGACTATGTTCAACTACCCTATGAAGTATTAAGCTGTGAATCGTAACTGAGAAATGGATTTTGACAAAACTGAACTGAAAATTTATGGTTTGAACAACTTTAAATGTCATTCAAAAGTTATGGGATATGCCCATAGGGTTGATTGTAGAATGTGAATTAATTCGGATTTAACGTCGCACCCAACAGCTAAGGTCATATTGCAACTTCCGGCTTTCATGGAGGAGGAAGACCCTGGGTGCCAATTCCCTGTATCATAATTTGGGGGTCATTTAGAAACTCCGAGGTCATACCCTTTATTGTAAAAAATTAAAAGACAGGACTATGTGTTAAAGAAGTTTTATTCAGTTCACTTCTGTAAAAATGCATGTGATACATCACAAAATGGTGGGTAATCAAAGGGTTGGCAAGACAACAGGTGTTTCTCTTTGGATGCTTTCCATTTTGTCACTGCATCTCAAAAGTCAAATTTGTCCACAAAGTGAATTTTTCATAAGTGCATTCAACCATAGACATTCAAATTGGATATTATTTGGCACACTTAAAACCCTTTCAATAGTGACAGTCTGATCGAAATGACTACAAAATGATCATTAAAATCACTCAGAAAGACGTTTTTGTTTTCCCTAGTAGGTTCGTCCACCATCTCTTGTTGTGCGTCTACGATCTATGATGATCATAGGAAACAACACACACAAAAACGCAATGGTACAAAATGCGGGTCGATCCGAAATCAGACGACAACGACGACGCAATAGGGTCAAAATTAGACATATCCCATACCGGAAGCGTATTTTATCAACAATTTATCTTGCATTTCGAAGCGTTTTGAGAGGTTTTGAAATGTTGTTTTTGTAGTAATTTGATCATACACATTTTAATTGCGTCATAGAAGACGCTCTTTGCTATTTCTGTTGCGTCATTGACAAAATGAGTGCGTCAAAACCGCAGAAAACGCGCTCTCGCGGAAACACTGAATTTAGTGTATCCGGTGTAGCGATGCGTATTTCACGGGTCTTAACATTTCTCATGTCACACAGGTCTGACGATAAAAACCGCGTAGGAAAATAGTTCTATACAGAACAGATACCTCGTTGATTTAAGTTACAAATTATAAGAAAAACAGTAATATCATATTATGCTATTCTGTTATGTTTTGATATTATTTAGATCTGTAACTATATAATTTTTAAAACAGAGGACAGTTATATAGAACTACTTTTCGGTCGTATTCGACAAAAATTTGTGTTAAGAGTTCGGCCGTAAGGGTCTGAAATACTCTGTTAACTTTGGATACGATTAAATAAATTTAATCGATCCAAAAAGATGCTTTAAATGGACAGACTTACCTACACAACATAAAACTATGTCACTTCAGCAAAGAAGAAAAAAAGAGATTTTGTCAAAAAGGAAAAGAAAAGAAATTCCAAAAAGAAATTGACCTACATACCATTTGTGTGAAATTCCTAAACCAAACTGTTCTTTACTTATTGATCAGAATTGTTTTACTATCCAAGGTCACCATGATTTGACTTATCACCAATCTACCTCAAATTCAATAGTTGAATTCTAATAATCCTGAACAACCTGCATACTAAATTTGAGAATCATAGGCTAAAGTGTCCTAAAGCAGTTTGGTCAACCAACCAACCGATGTATGCAAAGCAAGATTCCCACTCTTGTTAGAAGGGTCGGTATAATTCAGAAAAATGACCAATGATCGCACGCATGAATAAAACACATGCTAAGCCTATAGATAAAGAACAGATAATTAACAAATTTCATTTTTAGCTCTACTGGACAAGGTTATTTCATGGTTATTTGTTCGTCGCCTGTCTGTCCATAAATGTTTCCATGATAAAGCTCAACTGGTCACAATTTTCATTTGACTGTCATGAAACTTGATGATAATGATCCCTGTTACCTTTAGATGATCCTTATTATTTTTGGGGTCAAAGGTCGAGGTCACAATGACCTCCAATTCCCTTTCCTTGATAACACTCTACAGGTCACAATTTTCATTCAACTAACATCAAACTTGCTCCGAAGGTTTCATGCAACAGGTATATGATTCCTATTGTTTTAGGGGTCAGTGGTCAAAGGTTAAGGTGTCAGTGACATCCATTAGATTTTTCTGGACAATACCCTACAGGTGACAATTTTCATTCAACTTTCATCAAACTTGCTCAGAATGTTGCCTGCAACCTGTAGATGATCTCTATTGTGTTTGGGGTCAGAGGGTCAAAGGTCAAGGTTACAGTGACCTCCGTTAGATTTTCCTTGATTATGCTATACAGGTCACAATTTGCACTCAACTTTCATCAAACTTGATCAGAATGTAGCCTGCAACCTGTAGATGATCGGCGTTCGCTATTGTATTTCAGGGCCAGTTTGTCAAAAGTCAAGGTCACATTGACCTCCGTTAGATTTTCCTTGATTATGCTATACAAGTCACAATTTACATTCAACTTTCATCAGTCTTCATCAGAATGTTGCCTGCAACCTGTAGATGATCCCTATTGTATTTGGGGATCAAGGTCACAGTGACCTCCGTTAGATTTTCCTTGACAACATTCTACAGGTTACAATTTGCATTCAGCTTTCATAAGATTTGATCAGAATGTTGCCTGCAATACGTGGATGATCCCAGTTGCTTTCGGGGTCAGCGCTCGCAGTGGCTCGACATTTGAAAATCTTTTCCGCTCAATATTTCGAGATCTATATGACCCGTAGTCTTCAAACTTCAGAGAATGATTGGTCGTACTGAGTAGATGATCCAAAGGTTCAGGTAACAGGGACATCCATTTAACTTTCCCTTGAAAGGACTCTAGACTACAGGTCACAATTTTCATTTTACTTTCATGAAACTCGCTCAGAAAGTTGCATGCATCATGTAAATCGTCCCTATTGTTTTTCAGATAGTCGGTTAAGGTCACAGTGGCCTCTGTCAGCTTCCCCTTGATACAATTACAAACGATTTTCACAAAACTTATTCAGAATAGTCCAATTAGTCCAGTAGAGCGATACTGGCCCTTTTAGGTCTGTTGTTATGTATACGATATGATATGTGGCGTGAAGATAACACCAAAACTTTTCATTCCTTATTGTTGTTGCAATTCATATGCAGGAATACCCATCTCTCATGACACCAGGGCTGAAAAGGCTAAAGTCCATTGCGAACAGTTTACCAATATCTTCACAAGAACTATCTCTACTATCAATGCTTATCGCTCATGGGAGAGGTCAAGGTGTTACAGAATAACTCACAGGCAAAACATCGGGTCCAAATATCCTTAAGAAGCCAACTTGTTAACTTGTTAGTGCCAGTCTCCTCGACTAGTCTGCCCTTATAGGCCGGGCACTACATGGCATTTATCAGTCTAGTAGGATGGAAGATACGGCAGTAATTTAGAAAAGAAGCTACACTTAGTAATTGTTGTAAAGGCAACGTAAAGGGTAAAACAAACACTCTCATAAGACAAATGGTTCAACTTAAATCTAAAAGGGAAGATAAAAATAAATATCAGTATGATATTCCTTTCCCTTTGCAAGAGTAAATACAGTTTCGTCCGAAACATTGTCAAGAACTAGAACGCCCTCTCAACTGAAGACAGGTAATATAAATTTTGTTAAGTCGTCAGCATAAACGGTTGGACTGGAACGCCCTGTCCGTAGGGTAAAGATTATTACTAAAGCAATAGTCTCAGTAGAACCAGAGCAGTAAATGTTTCTGATGCTGCGCTTACCCCGAACAGATTGTGCTGCATACTATTGGAGCACGTTATTGTGAGCAACATTCTACCGACACGCTGAAGACCACTATATCCTTCATGGGCGTCAGCAAGGTTCCCAGCAATAAAAAGCTGCGAGACATAACTTCACATATGGAATTCCATACACAGAAATGCTGCGTCCGACGGGCCACTAATTCAAGATCTCCACAGACCTTCCAATACCACATAATTTAAAGGTATCCGACTTTTAGAAGCTAGCATCACAAAATACATTCAGTCGAAATTACACAAGACGAGACACGATTGATTAGACCACCAAGAAGGCAAACAAGATGATAGGCTTCTTTTGCCGTTACCATCAAAAAGCTTCAGAACAAATTAAAACTACTGTTTTAGTACGTTAATACAGTCAAATCTGATATACTGCTGCTCAGTATTAGTCCACATACCAATGGTTAAAAAAACATCAGGCTTAGATGGTACGATGCAGGGCAGCGCGGTTATTCACCAATCATTGCTATCAAAGATACATCGAAACACCAGCAGCGTCACTGACAAGTTAAATCATTTATATAGGCTGGGGCACATCAGAGAAAGATTAAATGAAATACAGCTTACTCTACTGCACAATGTTAAAAATGACATTAATGACATCCCAGCCTCCAATATCCTCACTCCTCACACAAGCAACTTTCATGACTACAAATGGTTCAAGCAACATTCTGCATCTACGGACTTCTAAATTTCTTCCCACTTTCTTTAGTCTCGGATCAACAGTGATTCCCTACGCCAACATTTACTACATGTATATATTTGATACTAGAGCGTTATTTTTCAAAATGACCTGTAAATTATAATTTTCGTAGTATTTTCATAAAGTGTGCACCAATGAAATTAGAATAGATATAAGTTCCTCAAGATTTTTTTTAAAGTTTGTCAGTCGAAGTTATCACGAAAATATCATTTAAACACCATTAAAAACTTCTATTAATTACACAAGGTACTAGAAGGGATAAGCTTCATCAAAATTCAAAAGGTTAAACTGCAATGTGCACAAAATCAATATTGTAGCAAATTCAGAACTATCAAGCATCTTATCCAACACAAAATCAAGAGATCATATGAGGCATATATAGAAAACATTCTAGACATCTAAATTCAGGAAACACTAACACTACTAAATTCGACACTAAGCGCTTCTACTCACCGTCATAAAAATGCCAGATAAAATACGCAAAGTATTGCTCCAGTTAAAGATCAGACTTGATTACAGACGTTGTAAAATCGTCTCAGATAAATATTGGTTCAGCAGATATTATGAACAAACAAGTCCAGTCTTTGTTCAGGCTTTTCTCCCTTGTCCCAAGTTACATGTGAATGTCCCAGGGAAAAGGAAATACCCCTAACAGACATTGCAATTGACACCAAATGTGTCGTGATAATACTCAAAACCTGAAAGTGGATAAGGCCGCTGGCCCAGACATGATAAAGCCCATTGTCCCGAAGGAGCTCCGCCATCATTGATAAAGTATCACTAAACTTCAACAGATCCCTTAAAACCGGTCAACTTCCATCCGATTGGAAGAAGGCAAACACCGCCCGACAATTTAAAAAATGTTATACTAGCGATCGTGCAAGCTATAGGACAATATCGCTTACCTGTATTCTATATAAACTCCTATGACACATACTGTAATTGCATAGTCTATCCACGCATTTCTCAAAACACAACATACTCTATGAGCATCAGCATGGGTTCATGAAAGACGGTCCTGGGAGACCCAGCTCATTGAGCTAGTTGATGAACTATCCAAAACCTCTCCTCAGCATATCTGGCCGGCCTCGTCCTAATTGATCTTTGTAAATCTGTCGACAAAGTTAATCACCTTAAATTAGTATTCAAACTTCAAGAACATGGCGTCCCCAGACAAACCGTGTCTTGGATCTTGTCCTTTTCAATATGTAGATCCCAGTCAGATGTGGTTAACTGTTACACGTCTGATCGTGTCCCTGTTACATCCGGTCCCCCAGGGCTCTGTCCCAGGCCTTCTGCTTTTCCTACTCCACACAATGATCCCACTGACACACTCACCTCCCAGTTGCGGCTTTTCGCTGATGGTGCAGCCGTTTACCTTGCAGATACATCCCTTTCTGATTGTCATTGGTTACAAAATAATCTCATTGAGCTAGCAACTTGGGGAATGTGTGGGACGTGGAATTTAACCCATGTCACAAGTAGCAGAAAGCCCTTTCACTTCCCTTATAACCTTCATGGTCAAATATTTTCCACAGTTATAATACCTCGACATTAGCCAAGACCCAGCTGGAATACACACATCTCCAGAATACCAACAGACGCAAACAGAACATTAGGCTTCCTCAAACGTAATATCAAAACAAAACATGAAAATAGCAAATTACTTTCTTACAAAACATTAGTCAGAACATAAGTAAAGTACGCATCATCTGTATTGTCGCCACACACACACCAAGTCAATATGAATAAGCTGGAAATGGTCCAGAGACGCACAATCAGATGGGTCAAAAATGATTACTAAAGATACATTTGTGTATAATAGTGTGGCAGATCATGCAGAATACTCTTGGCCGGAACACACTTGAGAACAGGCGTTTGTTCTCCAAACTGATTATGTTCTACAAAACATACTACAATCCTGCAGTAATCTCCCTACCCAGTTATCTAGAAGTCCCAAACACAGGCTAACTAGGCATATGCACCATCTTAGTCTCCGCCAAACCCATGCCAACTCGAACTTCTTAAAGTACTCCTTTTCCCCCATACCACAGTCATATGGAATAGGTTGTCCCCGTATATTGCAAAATTATTCAAGCAGGCTAAAGCCAAGCTCAATTATTAATAACACAGTTGTTTTTAAATCTTTTATTCTTTTGCTCTTTTTAACAATTTTTAACAATCTTGAATCTCTTAACTGGAAGAACTGTCATGCAGTTACTGTATTTTACCGCCATTAACAACCGGGCTGCACCACAATACAAAGGGTGGTGTCAGGAAGATAAAGAGAAGCTCCCTGCTTCTTGGAAATACTTGTCGCACAATAGCTTTTATCTATGTTGTCTGTTGGTTATATGCGACGTAAATAAGGCTTCTTTATCTTTCTTTTATACTCGCGAGATGTGTGAGTCAGTATTACGAGATAGAGACACTTGAAATATTTTAAGTCAAAATTTATAATGGAATTTAAAATATACATATCTATGTATCTGTATCGCATACGTCATATAGTCCAAAACTGGGATTAAAAACGGTGTGTGGAGTGCGCAGCGCAGTTGAAAAGGACAATACCTTAATTTTGAGTGTTCTTAAAAACTTCGACTGTTTAACAATGAGAAATAGTCCTTGGGAAGAATGAATGTGTGCAGACTTCACTACGGATGCGCGGATTAGTTTTAAACACTTTGAGTTTTTTAGTTCATACTTAGCTATAGGAGATAAATTTTCTGAAGAGGGTATTTAACTATTTTAAATAAGCTTTTGATATTCGTTTAATCATGGATAGGTCCGTGGTTTAATTTATTGGGACAATTTTATAATGAAAGCTTTGAAATGAATTACTGATTTTTTTCTTCAAAATTATGGCTTTACTGTAGTAAATTTTGACGTCGTGGAAATCACTGCAGTAGTACCACATATGTTGCATGATGTCTTAGATCAGCTGATGGTAAGTTGTTTGGAGTACGGAAGTATAGATCTACATACATTTAGTGTATAATTCCGTGCTGTTTTTGTTTTATTACTGTCCTGTGACCGACACTTAACTCTAGTCAATTTCCACCGCCATACTGCGAACCGTTTATAATATGCAAAACGTATATCAAGAAAATCCGGCATCTATTCCGGATACGGGGATTAACACAAGATTTAATCGGATTTGTTTTGTGTGTGACGGTATGAGATAAAGTAGTCCAAGACACGGAAAACGGATAGGAGACACATTCACAAATTTTGCATCATTTTTATGTTAGGTAAGTGAGACATGCTAGAAGATCAGCTTTATTAACAGATATGCAGCCTTTCTTTATGAGCCCCTTATACCGAGAAAATACCGCAATTGTGTAGTATTCATATGAAACCTACTTTGTAAAATTATTTAGTAAAATGTGACAAACAGTGAAACACAAGTTAAATTTTGTATCAACAAAGAATGTAATTGGTAGTTCGGTGTTCAAACTGGACTTGTTATTCAAGCCTTGCTAAGCCATAGAAATCTGTGTACACATACTTTTTACAAAAGGACATTTGAACACTGCAAAATTTGACGACGATTCTACTTGATGCATTTAATTTTTGAACACACTTGTCAAAAATAACAGCAATTCTCGGCTTTGCCATGACATCAAACTGGCTAATTACCAATCAGGATGCAAGTCCAAAACGTCTCCAAACCAAAACGTCCCAATGTTGACCATAACATCCCCCCATAATAACCAAAACATCCCTGAAATGACCAAAATGTCCGTAATGCCATCACTCTCTTTTTGTTTTGGGCATTGCTGAAATTGGTGATTTGAGACGTTTTGGACATTTTTGGGACATTTTACAACTTTTATTAATTGCTCCCGAATTAAGTGCTTTGTCAATGGGGACGTTTTGGACATTGTTGAAATTTGCAACTGGGGACGTTTTGGACATTGGGGACTTAGGTTAACAGCTGATCAAAACTGAAGGCCTCTCTTGTTTGCATTCTCAACCAACTAGAAGGTGAGGTTTTCTAATACTGTATTATCACCATCCTTTTTTAATGATGTTCTTGTCGTGACAACATTATCCCAAGATAACAGCCATAATGTATGAAGATATTCAAAACATACTGAATTACATTTTCAATGAAAATTCATGACATTCCAAGCGAAAACAACAGAAACCCTCACATATAATTAATCGAGTGACAGGTACTTATTGCATTGTATTTTGTTTTAGAATGGCAAGACTGGACTACAGAAACAAGATAATACTTGCTCCTATGGTTAGGATAGGTACCCTTCCTACAAGGCTGTTAGCGCTGAAATATGGAGCAGATATTGTATATTGTGAGGTAAGCAGGATTAGGTATGCAGCTATGTATTCATGTATATCTAATCCCATTATTGTGAATTTTCTAAGTCCTGACTTCTCATTGAGTCATAGACTCTATATCCTTAGTCAATTTGTGAGTCTTGCGTAAAAATCTGTTTGGAGTTTTTACGTAAACAAAAATGTGACTTATCCCTCAATTGAAAACAGAGAGAAGTTTGGATATTTTTCGCAATATCTCACGAGGTATATTCTTGTTTGGAGGTAAAATGAAGTATTTGATTTAATTTGCTAATTTGCAAGAATTTTCTGTTCCTTCTAAATCCCTTTGAAACGGAGAGTGTACATGTTAACCCTTAATTTGAAAAATATGTCATATCATGCTCAATAAAGAAAGCATAAAGACCACATCAGTCAATACCTCAAATCAACATTTAACTAACAGTAACTTTGTTCTGCTTTCAGGAAATCATAGACCACAAAATTCTCAGTGCCCAACGGATCGAAAACAGTAAGTTGAATGTACGATTTTGAACGAAGTATTTAAGAAAGTTGTTGCAGTGCATTATTTTCTTTTTTCTGTGATTGTTGTATTAAATCATAAGAATGTTACAGTACTGTAGAGTCACAGTATGTGACCATGCACCAGTGATATTTTATGAAAACTGAATGTGACATATTATTTTGAAAATGAGCAAGCATCTTCTGGTAGTTAGATCTGTATTTCCTCATTATGATACATAGGAACTGGAAGGTTGATGTTGATGATACAAGGGTATGGCATTAACTGCACTGGTGTGCTCATATGTTCTGGCAGAAATACATGTACATGAAACACGTCTGACGTCCTCGTTATAAAAAATTATCAGACCCCTTATAGTGCTTCATTTATGAAAATATAAAAAATGAAAATAAAAAAAATGGAATTTATTTTCCTATACAGCATAGTAATTTCCCAATCTACAATAACTTTTTTTACAGGAATCTTGTTTTCACCTCAGTTTTGAGTATAAAGAGCCATGTTGGAAAACTTGTTTTCTTTGTTACAGCTATTCTTGGAACGGTTGATTATGTCCTGTCGGACACGACTCTGGTATTCCGAACCCATCCTAGTGAGAAGGAAAAGTTAGTTTTTCAGCTGGTGAGTAAAATGGTTTTGATAGATCATACATGTACCCATCACAGTTCATGGTTGGTTCTCACATTTAAAGTACAGTTGACTCTCAGTATCTCAAACTCGCTTACCTCGAATTTCCGTTCAAGTCAAAGAAATTCTAAAGTCCGTCAAATTTCCTTCTTTATCTATGTACTTTAACTCCTTTTAACACAAAATTTGAAATATTGAGACTCCGGATGTGTTGAAGGGATTTTTTGGTCCCGTCAATCAAATTCCAGTGTATTGTCAACTCGTTAAGTCGAAGTGTGAAAGTCGCCGACGGATCAAAGGTGCGGCGGGTCAAAGCAAGGGTGAGACGTTGTCATGCCAATTCACACGTGTCGTAATGATTTAACTTTAATTGCCGGTGACTACCTGTAATTAATGATGAAAAATGCGGTAATTACTTTAAAGACTTAATTTATTTGAGAGGATAAATGATAATAGTGATTGGGTTTTATAAAAATTGATGATTTCTGAACGAATTTATCAGTCTGTAAATATTTTTTTTAGTAGTCAGTTGCTGTTCTAATGTTTAGAATATGCGAACGTTCTGACTTCCGGTTCAAGAAACGCTACTTTCACTTTTGCCCGACGCGTACTTTTGTTTTCGCTCGGGCCGATACAAGTTTGTAGATGTGCTTGATATTTATTACTAAGGGCTGTTTGTGTATATGCAAAAATAAAATGTAATTAAAATTGAATTTGTGTTCCAATGTTTCAGGGAAAATTTGCATCAATAAAATAAATACAAATAGTTGTCTGTCTTGAAAACAGGGAATTTTGTGCACTATTCGTCCATATACGTCCAAAAGAACAACAACTAAAAGCCCCTCCTCTTACCTCGAACTTCGTTTATCTCGAAGTAAAAGGTCTGGTCCCTTGAAATTCGAGATAACGAGAGACAACTGTATATCCTGTGTGAAAAAGTCAGAAAAGAAAGTTCAATGTTCCAGATAGTGGTTGAAAAGTCCAAAGAAATACTACCTAATAGGGTAATATTAGCCAAGAAATATGTTGGATGACTGCTTTATCTATAAAGTTGTGATTGCTTTTGACTGCCTTAATAGCTAACCTGCAGTAGTTAAGTTTATACTAATTATACCCCACAAAACGAAGTTTGGGGGGGGGTTATATAGGAGTGAGCTTGTCGGTTGGTCGGTCGGTCGGTCTGTTGGTTTTATGGTTTCCGGATGATAACTCATGAACGACTTGACCGATTTAAATAATATTTGGTACACAGGTGCAACATAAAAAAATACAGGTCAAGTTCGACTTTGGGGTCAGTAGGTCAAAGGTCAAGGTCACAGTGACCCTGAACAGTAAAACAGTTTCCGGATGATAACTCATGAACGACTGGACCGATTTAAATAATTTTTGGTGCACAGGTGCATCATCAGAAAATACAGGTCAAGTTCGACTTTGGGGTCAGTAGGTCCAAGGTCAAGGTCACAGTCACCCTGAACAGTAAAACGGTTTCCGGATGATAACTCCTGAAAGACTTGACCGAATGAAATAATTTTTGGTACACAGGTGTTACATCATGAAATACAGGTCAAGTTTGACTTTGAGGTCAGTAGGTCAAGGTCACAGTGACTCGGAATAGTAAAACGGTTTCGGATGATAACTCCTGAACGACTTGACCGATTTATATTATTTTTGGTACACAGCTGTAACATCATGAAATACAGGTCCAGTTCGACTTTGGGGTCAGTAGGCCAAAGGTCAAGGTCACAGTGATCCTGAACAGTAAAACTGTTTCCGGATGATAACTCATGAAAGGCTTGACCTATTGAAATAATTTTTGGTACACATGTGTAACATCATGAAATACAGGTCAGGTTTGACTTTGAGGTCTGTAGGTCAAGGTCACATGACTCGGAACAGTTAAATGGTTTCCGGATGATAACTTAAGAATGCTTGGGGCTAGGATCATGAAATTTGATAGGGAGGTTAGTGATATTAACATGTTTGAAATAAACCTATTAAATTTAATAATAATCCATACTTTCCCTCCTTACATATTTTGTGTGCTATTAAAACAATACATTTACACAACTTATTGTATAATAACTGAAATGTATGTCCTTGTGGCCATTCCTTTCTTATGGTTGCCATACTTCTGTGACAAAGCTGTATTGTGGGGGTATAATTCGTCACTCTTGTGACAGTTCTAGTTAATTTTAGCTCGATTGTGAAGAAAGCTTGTAGCTTATTGAGTCACTCTCGAGTCCACATCCTTGAAAATCCAGTACTGGTGTCATATGAGGAGGTACGGTCGTGACCCCAGTAGGGCTTGAGTCTGCAACCTCAGGGATACCTGAAACAAGCAGGTATGCAAACCTGTATTAATCTTTACTCTAGCGTTGATTTCTGTGATGAACTGATCCATCTGTAAGTTAGATCAGGACCATTTATTGTAGGGGTTCTCTGTCAATAACTTTTATCAAATGAAGTTGTGTAGATTATGACCAGGCTTAACAGATGTGTAAGCTGATCATAGTCTACACAGGTCACAAAGACAGAAGTATTGGATTCTGGCAGTCTGAATATAAGCTGAAGTTTGGACAGGTTTCTTAAGCCATTTTCTTTCTTTATTTTAAAATAATAATAAACAATCTGTAAATTGAAAATGACATTTATTTTTCTGATTAACATGATAAAATAAACAAAAGAAGTAAATGCAATGGCTCAACAAAACAAATGTAAAGGTCAACTAGAGTTCATCATTGTAAAAAGAAATTAAAATACAACATTTATCCTGTATATCTTATATCATCATGCATTGAATTCAGTTATTCTAAAATTTGTTTCATTCAAGGTATGTTACATTCAAATTTTTAATTATAATGTTACGTATTTAACCATAAGAGTAACTGGGTTGTCCTTGTCTTTTTTTCATGATATTATTGACTAACTACATTGATAAATCCACAATTTTGATTTTTGCCTTGGCTTTTCAGAAGTTGTTTGCTGAAACCATCTAAACAATCTCTGCTTCGTTGGTTTGTTTTGAAACTAAAGTGATTTCTAGCAGCGTGGAAGTTTAGACTTGTCTTGAATAAAAACTTTGTAACACTCATTTGTGACTTTAAGTCATAGAGAAAGTCATAGTAAGAAGAATAGCAGTATTACAAAATTCTGTGAAACATCCAGTCAGAATGATGGATCATGTCTCCTCACTTTCTTCCTTTTTAAATGTTCTAGTCCCTTTTACTTCTTTTCCGTTTGAATCTGTTAGCTTGTATACCTGTAAATACAACCATTTTAATGTTATTATTGGCAGCTTATATAAAGAAAAGTGAGATTGAAGTGGCAAATGTCAAGTTGTAACTGGTATATGGTAGAGTAGTGGGTCATTACTCTTGCAATTAGATTTGTTTCATTTAAGTAATGATTGGCAGTCTCTGGGTTTTAGTTTTTATATCCCTACTTTGAAGGGGCATATAGATTTACACTTAATTTAAGTAATAAGCCTTGAAAAAGTGAAAATTGGCATTTTTGCACTTTTGTCACATGTAGTATTCCCAGTTGACTTGAAAAACTGTTGACCAAGAGTCATGAGCCCTAAGATAATGTTAATGAGGATGTAAAAGTGTGCGTTTATTTGTGGTTGCATCAATTGATGGCAGAGTAATGGCCCTTTGGCATTTGTGAAATTGTATGGTGTAACTCCAAAATCATTTGATATACAGTCATGAAACATTACAGTAATGTTGATAGGATGTAAAGTTATTGTTTCCAAATGCACCAAGTAAAGGCAGAATTCTGGCCCAGAGTTAGGGTATCCACTGGATAAATTTCTAGTTCTTGCTTTAAAATGATGATTCAGCAACTGTACACAAATGCCTACCCTATCCTTTTCTCATACATAATAAATTATAGCTGTTTATAGATTTACCTGAATCAGTTGCCCATTGTTGTTTATATGATGTTCTATGACATGTGGATTTATATGACTGTTCTCTGGATTTATATTTTGAATCATTTTCCCATCTTTCCATTCAACTACAATCTGAAACAGAACAATTTTTAACTTTTTTAGCTCACCAAAAAAGGTTTGCTTTGCCAAGGTGAGCTTTTAGGATGAATGATTGTCTGTCATCTGTCAACATTTTGCTTCAAACAACATCTCCTCTGAAACCACTGGACCAATATTGATGAGGCATGGCAGGGATGTTCCTTGCCTGAAGCTCTACTAAATTTGTTCAATGAATTCCATTCCATGCAGAACTCTGGTTACTATAGCAACAAATAGGAAAAACTTAAAAAATCTTCTCTGAAACCGCAAGGCCTAGAACTTAGTTATTTAGCATGTAGCATTGCCTTGTGGACCTTTACCAAGATTGTTCAAATTGTGACTCTCTGGTAAAAATAAACCCTCAAATTGTGACTCCCTGGTAAAAATAAACCCTTCCCGGGATGGAAGGGGGGGGGACTTGTTTCTCATAGTTTTATACATGTATAGGGAAAATTTTAAAAAACACAAGGCTGAAAGACAGAGCTTAGATATTTGGAATGTTACCAAGCATTGTGTAATAGACCTCTACGAAATATGTTAAAATCATGACCCTTGTATTATTGGTAATTTATATACAGGTGAGTGATATAGGGTCATCTTGGCGCTCTTGTTTAACTATTTGAAGTTGCGTTCAATAGGGTAGCCATAGGTATGTACATTGCAGACTTTATGGTCTGTTTTATGATGTCTCCTTTATCTGACAACTGTTTTGCTGTCTCGTATTTCTTGCCAGTACTATGGATATATTGTGTACTTGTCTGTAGCTAGCTTGCTGTATCAGTTGTACATATACCATTGCCGTCTTTGCCCATTCAGTTCTACTGTAGATCAATAACAAGGACATTAATTTTGTATGTCTGGCAATCTAGCAGCTGCAGGTGCAACTGACACATATAACCAGAGTACTACATGTAAGTACATACTCAGTCTGTGCTACGAAAATAATGAAATCTTTAGCGATCTTTTTATTGCACAATTCATTTTAATCATGTTACATATGCAATGTAAGTGGTCTATGGCCTTAGTGGCTTATAATTGTAAATGAGAAACTGTATAAAAGATGAAAAACAACACTTGAACAGATATTTCTTAAATGAAAATTGCATACCTTCAATACAACACCCTTTGGTTCAAATTTGAACTCTTCGTTCAATTTAAAGTCACATTCAGCAGTTTCTTCTGGGTTGGACACAGGATGTGGTGTATTCTTTGTCTTGATTAGTTCTCCATCAGTAGTATAAGACAACTTCGGCGTGCTGCTTAACATGTACTGTTTCTCGGCTTCTGTCGCCCCTGTCACATAGATGTTGAAATAAACCATGCTCATACTGTACTGTACATATGTATTTAAGGATTTGACTGATCTAACTCCCAGGCTGGACAGTTCCATTTATTGTTTATAGGTAATTTGATAGAAAAATATTGTGAAAAACTGAAAAGTGTGTATAAAAGTAATATTTTGTTATTTATCACAAAGTATCTATTGAACATTTTATGCCAATGAATGTTTTATAACTGTTATCGTTTTAAGTGCAATAAAAATAAAAGCCTTGGCCAACTGAATCTATTTTAGAATTAAATAGAGTAAAATTATTGAGTTTATTATTACTGAGAAAAAATGCTTTCTGCAATGTTAGTCCATGTATATGTACCATAACACCTTTCAAAATTGTCTGAAGACAGTGTAAAAATTTAGTGAACATAGTTACCAACAGCTTCGAAGAAATTTGGCAGGAGGTCGTCCTGAACGTGAACCCAAACTCCGGTAAACTGGCTCCTTATTTCCTCCATTGATTCCAACTATAAAACAGTGTATGCTGCTTTAGACGTCCCTTGAATAAAAAAGTCACTATTAGAAGAACAATTGTATTTATGCAGTCTACTGCAGTAAGTGACCACTTCTGTTATAATCCCATGTTGTTTGCTTGTCACAAGAAGGAACATACACTTGCATGTATATTTTTAACTTTCAATTAAAAAAAATGAATTAAGACAGTCAGTGTTTGTCTATTATTACCGGTACACTGAAATTGATACTTGTGTTAAGATTATTGGGTCTAGCAGAGAGTAGTTACATTTGCTTTGGTGATGAGATTTGTAACTATATACATGTAACTATGCTCACATAAACTTCCTACTCTCACTATGACATGTCAGGCATTTGTTAAGAAAGTAGCCATTTATTATTTATGTCATTACCATAATTCTGACTGTATTTGATCTGTCATATGATACTAGTGTTAAAATCTTACCCCGGTAGGTTGTTTTATGCATCCACTAATCTTTTTGGGGTTGAAAATTCTAATCTCTCTCAATTTAAAAAAATAAACAGAAATGTAACTTTTTTTTTCCCTCTGTACAGACTTTTATTCAAAGGTGTGCATTGATTTTGTTGTAGTTTTAATATCTATTGTGTATGTGTTTTATTGAGCTGTAGACTGTATTGACAGGACGGTTTTCAATGGATTTATTGGTAACAGGGCTTAAGATATTGGAAATAACAATCCAATACAGCGCTTTAAATAAGGTTTCAAAACTAAACTGATATCTCAATATCAGATTATGTATTTAAAGTTTAAAAGTTGTTTTAGCCCACTTTAGTATATCTGAAACCTGTGCTTATTTCTGCCAATCAAAGAATTCCCAGTTCCTTTCAAACCAGTAACTGAATCATCAGGGAGTTTCAGTTTACTTCAGTTTGGGTTTAGTAATTTGCAAAACTTTAAAAATTGACCCTTAGAATTTCAGCTGAAGGGCCATTTGATTAACATTGGGTACATTTAAGGTAAAAACAGCTGTACTGTACATGATCTATGAGTGTGAGTAGCTGTTGAAATGGAATGTGTACCAAAGTAGACATGCTGAACAGGATAAATTCTCTCACTGGTCTTGTTTGTTGAAGAGAGCTCAGAACATGTTTACGTTGGCCAATATAAATGGTTTAAAACACCTTTATTCCACAAGCCCGCTTGTTGTGAGCTCAGTATGGTTGCTGCCATAGTTTTTGCCATGGCTGTTCTGTGTGTAAGTGTACGAAAGAGCTTTTCCAGACTGTTTTTTAACCCTGGAGGAGACTTTTGAATAACAAGACACAATTATTCACCATGATGACACAGATTATACTGCATACCAGTAACACAAAGGTCAAGGTCACCTTTATATGTAAAGGGTCAAAATTAGACCTATTTAAGCTTGTCCTCCCTGTAATTTTATTATACCTTTTGGGTATTTTAACATTCGGTACTAGAATTTCGGTAGAAACTTTCCCCATGATGTCACGGCATATTGTATGCAACACTAAGGTCAACAACAGAAAAGTCAAGGACAAATTTGCTTGTTAGACTTGATAAATGTATTTAGTTGAAGTCCTACTTACTTACCGTTTCAGGGAACTGCTGATGCAGGGACAGCCTTAAAAGCTGCGAAGAAAATGTAAGTCACACAGCAGTCACATTATCAGTTTTTACCAAGGTGAAATACATGATGTAGATCTATACATTAATAAGTAATCAACAATTAAACACTTTAGTATAAATAAAGATGTAAAGTTGTATGTCAGCTTCTAAATAGATCTAGATGTTTTTGTACAAAGATTGTTTATCAATTTGTCTTTTGGAAAAAGTCTTGGGGGGGGGGAAAATATGTGAATTACATGTTGCTGTTTTATTTCTTTTCAGAGAGAATGATGTAGCTGCTATTGATGTTAACATGGGCTGCCCAAAGGAATTCTCTATAAAGGTGTGAACTCAGAAGTACTTTTGAAATCAAATGTGACCACTAGTGTGAAAGTGTCATGTAATAGAGTCAGTCAGGACATCAGATGAATTGTATTGTAATGAAGAACAGTATTTTTGTAATATTTTCATTAATCTTTGCTAGGACATTTTCAACTATCAAATGTCCCTACCATTTGTTTCAGCAGAAATGAAGGTTGTCCATGTCAAATAAGTGGAAGAGCTGATTATAAGATGTCAATTACTTAGAATTGAACAGATACATGAATTTAATTTGGAAATTTAAGAAAGTAAAGTAAAGTTATTTAGGATTACAGTTTACAGTTTACAAATGCTGCTCGTTTTAGCTCAACTGGCTTTACCAAACTGACCCAGCCCGGACAGTCTCTTGATTTTACAAAGGAAAAACTTTAAAAGTCTTCTTCTGTGAAACAACAAGGCCTAGAGCAGAGATATTTAGCATGTGGCATTGCCTTGTGTACCTTTACCAAGATTGTTCAAATCATGACCCCCGGGTGAAAAATTAACCCTTGGAATGTTACTAAGCATTGTGTAGTGGACCTCTACGAATAATGTTAAAATCATGACACCTTGTATTATTAGCAATTGATATACAGCTGTAATCATGAGTTGAAAAGTGAAATTTCCTGGAACCAGATATGGTAGAATGGACGGTGTCTGTGAAGAGTGTATATATTTATGGTAACATTGATATTTTCAGGGTGGTATGGGTGCTGCATTGCTGAAGAAACCAGAGAAAGTGAAGGAGGTATTGTAATACAAAACTTGTTTATAAGGTTATTAGAATATAAATTCTGAATGTAGCAATTGCATCACTGAGAGAATCTGATGTCATAATTAAATTCTTCTCCTGCCTCAGTTACATTTTCACATACAGAGCATTTTTTTAAGCAAACTGTTGAGATATATACAAAGAAAGAGGAGAAAGAAAAGGGACAATGAGAGGAAACGCATTGTGCAGACTTCAGCACTCACAAGTCTATTCGATACTTCTTAGATTTCCGTTACGTATTTACCCATGTGTAGATAGAACTTAGCTGTACAAAACTACCAGCTTATGTCACACGCTGCCAGATGCACTCAAATTTTTACAAGCATGTGTAATTAGGTAGAGCAAACATACGAAAAACGTATTTAAAAATGACTGTAAAATCTGCTTATTTAGGCGCATATGAAATAAAGATAAGGTTTGTTGGTATTCATTGAATTATCAGTATTAGTTAGATAAAATTTGATGGTGTAGTTCCATCTATAGCAGTCTTAGAAAAATAAAAGTAAATACGAAAATGACAAAGCTTTGAAAGATTTTATAACATTTTAACAGGAATTTCGTGCCTGTCATCCTGTAATTGCAACTTATTTACATTGAACTAATACTATGTGTGACCAAATTCGATTTTACAACGGTTAGAGTAAAAATAACTCTTCCTTTTAAATGTTCTTGAAAGTTCAGGTAATGACAAAACCTGACCCTCATTTGATTGTTAATGTTCTAAGTACAATCAGGAAAAAACATGAATATGATTTAGAGTAACATATCATGAAACAAAAAAAGAAGAAAAAATAAAGCGATTTTACTGAAAAAGAGAGTAAAAATTTTATCTCATGTCCCTATATGAACTCCTGTTCACAAACCATTCAGGAACCTGTTAGATTCTACTTTTGTGACATCGACTTCATGTGCAATCACAAGTCTTTTCTCCTTAATCTCCTTTGTTACTGTTACTTGCATAAATTGTGTAAACAGGAATTAAGCTGCATACAAAATTACATCACAGTGAGAAGAAGACTTAAAATTGTTAAAATAATAAAACTCTGTGTCAGGTGTCTCAATTTACACTGAAAACAACAGGAGCCTTTATAGTTCTTAAAGAATTATTCACCTGATTTGACTTAGATATTGAGATACATTCTACAAGTCATCTTGTTTTCTGACATTTGTTGCTTGGCTGTAGTTAGAGTTAGGAGAGTTGTAGAAATTGTAATTCAGAAGTTTTTCTCTGTTTAGTGAAGTAGTTTAATGAACTGTGTAACTTTCTATTGTCTTACAAGGTCTGAATCTGAAGAGGAGAGATATTGAGATTTGTGTAATTGAAAAACCCAGCATGCAATTTGTTAGTGTTTGTTTATTATTTTTGAGTTGAAAAATGTTGACTAAGTAGTTTGGATTTATTTCAGATTCTGACAACATTAGTTCAGAATGTTAAAATACCTGTGACATGTAAAATTAGACTTCAGCCAGAGGTAAGGCTCCAGATGATTCATCTGTTATGTTAAAACATTTTATCATCAAAATACACAATGTAGAAGAAATAAAGAGAATGTTTTCTGAAAATCGTTTATAACCTCGAAGAAGGAGTTTTTGTTTGTTTAAGAAATAATAAATGTCTCTCTGTATTTTATCGTTGAATAAAATATAGTCAGGAGTGTGAATGCGTAGTAATTAAATAACGAGTGCGTAGCACAGGGGGATTTAATGTTTAATTTTGCATTCAAGCGACTGACGTATTTCATTCAACGATAAAATAAAAGGGAACAATTATTATTTCGATTCTAATACGTTATTTTCTTTGAATATTACCCCGAACTTTATTTAACGCGTAGTAGTACATCATCGTAACCTTAAAACGCGAAATGCGATTGGACGCGCTTGTTTACATACGTCATTTACTGCACGTCGTCCTTGGTAAAACGTGCTGTATTTTATCGTAAAATAAAATACAGGCTTTTCCCTATATGTTTATATAGGAAATGCAGCCGCTTGTGTTAGACTGTTGCTTATAGGACATTTGAAAAAATATACCATGGTCTTTATTGAACATTAATCAGCGGCATAGAGGCTGATTGTTGGATTCCTTACGAGGAGGCTAGGGGTGAGGGGTTTGAATCTTACACATAATTGCATAAATGAACGAATAGGTTGAAATAAGTAAGAAACAAGCAAATTGAAGTAAGATGATTGAAAAACTCCAAGGGTTGAGACATTTCCTCAAAGTCATTCCACACAGTCTTATGTTTAAAAAAAGTTAAATGAAATTTTGGCGTGAATTATTGTAGATTATTGTTTTCGTTATATACTGTGTTAATATTTATTTATGTAAATATGGGCCTATTTCAAATTGATAATTCATTGCTATGAAATGTCACTATGTGTACGTTTATTTGCAGCTAGAAGACAATATATCCCTGGTGAAGTTGATAGAGGATACTGGGGTATCTGCTATAGGTATACATGGACGGTTGACAGAGGAGAGACCAAGACATCCTGTCAGAAGCTCCACAATCAAGAAGCTGGCGCAGATTCTCACGATACCTGTCATAGCCAAGTAAGTCTGTATCAGGGCTAACCCACACCTTCAAACATGCTTCAGTTTGAACATAAATTTAAATAAATCCTTAAAACTGTTTAGAAAGGGTAAAATCTCCTTAATTAAAAGGTGCTTGCATTGCTCTTTAGAATTGCACATAACATAATTTTTTTCCTGAAAGTGTGTCATGAGTAAATATGGAAGTCCTAGCCTTCCCTGTCATTCTTCAATGTTGCCAAATGGTTTAGATTGAGTAGAAAAGCAAAGGATATTTGAAACTAATGACCGAAATTAACAGTAATTGCTCCAAAAAATATGTTTAAGCCAAAAGTGGCTCATACTTTCAAAGAGAAAGTGAGAAGGTGAGTAGGTGAGGTCTTTTTGAGAGCAGTCCGCTTCTTTACTGGGGACATTTTTTCTTGAAAATTGTTTAAAATTGCTTAAGTTTTTGTATGTTTTCAGTTTTCTATTTTTGTATGGACCTGATAACTTGTACTTCATTTGCATGAGAAAGTTGGCAGTTTCTTACTGAGGATAGGGGTCTTGCATAACATTGATTTTTAAAATCATTTATACTTTACACATCAGTGGTGGCTCCAAAGAAATCCTTTGTTATGATGACATAGAAAAGTTCCGTGAGTCATGTGGATCATCTTCCGTGATGATAGCTAGAGCTGCTGAATGGAATACCTCGGTGTTTAGGAGAGATGGAAAACTACCTGTCAAAGATGTTGTTAAAGAATATTTAAAGATTGTGAGTATGAAGTATCAGTATTTTTCAGATTTATTTTACTGTTTCCTGTCATTTGGCCATGATTTTATCATATTAGTTTTTATAACCCGAAACGAAGTTTGGGGGGGGTATATAGGAGTCACCCTGTGGTTGGTCGGTCGGTCGGGCGGTCGGCCAGGCGGTCTGTTGAATTTTCCTTGTCCAGAGCATAACTTGAAAACTACTAGTTGGAATTCAATACAACTTCATACAATTACAGAGTTATTGCCCTTTGTTACTTTTCCTTGTCCGGAGCATAACTTGAAAACTACAGGTGGGAATTCAATACCACTTCAGACAATGGTCAAGCACATTGAGAGGAAGTGCAGTGCACAAGAACCATAACTCTATCTTGAGTGATTACAGTTATTGCCCTTTGTTACTTTTCCTTGTCCGGAGCATAACTTGAAAACTACTGGTTGGAATTCAATACAACTTCATACAATGGTCAAGCACATTGAGAGAAAGTGCAGTGTACAAGAACCATAACTCTATCTTGAGTATTTACAGAGTTATTGTCCTTTGTTACTTTTCCTTGTCCGGAGCATAATTTGAAAACTACTGGTTGGAATTTAATACAACTTCATACAATGGTTAAGTATATTGAGAGGAAGTGCAGTGCACAAAAACCATAACTCTTTCTTGACTCATTACAGAGTTATTGCCCTTTGTTACTTTTCCTTGTCCAGGGCATAACTTGAAAACTACTGGTTTGAATTCAATTTAACTTCATACAATGGTCGAGTACATTGAGGAAGTGCAGTGCACAGGAACCATAACTCTATCTTGACTCATTACAGAGTTATTGCCCTTTTTTACTTTTCCTTGTCGCAGAGCATTACTTGAAAACTACTAATTGGAATGCAATACAAATTCATACAATGGTCGAGTACAATGAGAGGAAGTGCAGTGTACAAGAACCATAACTCTATCTTGACTAATTACAGAGTTATTGCCAAGAACAATATTTCTATTTTTTTTTTTTGCAAGGTATTCTGTTACTACGATGTTCCTCAGTTTATAAAGCAGTCTTTCGGGGGTATTAATCACATTTAGTGATAGCTCTAGTTCCTATACATGTTTTTATCATTCATAAAAGGGGAAAAATGTCAAAATGAAAAACTCCTTTCATTATTCCATTTTAGTAGCTTAAAATATGATGAATATTGATGTGGTATTGTTTTGCGTATGTTCCTTAAAGTCTTAAAATGAAAGGATAGTTGTAGCTAAGGAATATTTGATTTCAGGTTCATTTAAGAAGGGGGTGGGGGCACTGGTGAGGTTTTGGATTTTTGCACTTCCGTTCATTTACATCAAAAAATTATAATAACCTGGAAAAACAATTATGCAGTAATAAACTAAGGCACAATAAGTTTATTTTAGTGCAAAGGGATTGAACATTTTTGAGAGAGAAAAAATGACCACGTTTTGTGACTAAATTGGCAAATTTTGCCATATGCCAAAATGGGGGAAGGGGTACATAAATTGTCATTTCTCAAAAACTGTTTGAGATATTTACTTACTTCAAACTTGATTACAAGAAGATTTGTTCAAACTTGATTACAAGAAGATTTGTCAGGATTTAAAAACACAGTAATAACATTTCTTTGTTACAGACCTATGCCATCATATCTCAAAGCTTGTCAAACTCTGAAAATCCCTTAAAGTTATATTATTTTACTTTTGAGTGATATACTGGTTAGCTCGTATATCACTGTGTGGAGTTTAGATGCGCAGTAATCTAATCACGAAGGCCTAAGGCCTGAGTGAATAATTACAAGCATCTAAACGACACAGTGATATACTAACCGGTATATCACTCAAAAGTAAGATCTCTTTCCATTGTAACATGTTAATTTAAACAAAAAAATGTTTGATGGGGTACTATTTGTTGCACTTGCACAAAGTCGCTGCCTTGAACTTGTAGTAGTTTGTCATTCCTTGTATTTTGTGAAATTTTCGCTGTTATTTTTTACTCCTCAAATAAAACGCTATTCGTCTTGTTTTTGTTGTTGCTGAAAATTGTGCAGAAAATTTTACTACAATTATTTTTACATCACGTGAATTCATTCAAAATAATATCAATCCAAGCGTATTAGTGCATGTACACTCGTACATGTTGTGTGAAAATTACATGGGAGAGATTTCAGCAGTCAAAAATAGTTTCAGACGCCTAGAGTGATATACTTTATAGGTATATCACACTCAAATCCTTCTTTTTCTATATGGGAGAAATTTTTTAGTGTTAGAATATATCATACTGTGATATTTTGTGCAAACGTGTGGCAAATGTGAATTGTTTAAATAGTATTGCTTAGATTTGGATATATTTAACAGAGAGATGACTGTCCTAAATTTTATGTCATTTTGAGTGTTTCCAGATTGGTTAATGTTTCTCCAAGGTAACTTTTTAGGCTATTGACAAACATGTTGGCTTTACTAACACCACCTGCTTGTTTCAGGCTATAGACACTGGTAATGGTTTTACAAACACCAAGTATTGTATCCTTATGATGATGCATGCAGACATGGACCAGAAAGAAGGACTCGACACTCAGGACTCTAAATGTTTGGAGGAAATATGGTTAGATATTATGAGTTTGCAACAACGGTAAAGACTCGGTCTAGGCTAATTGTCTTGTGAAATCACTAGAAACTCAGAACTGTATAACTTACATTTAATCAACAGACATAGCTGCTGCAGCCTAAATTCAGCAATTATTTCATTAAACCAATAAATTCAGCAATAAAGGGTAAGTAGCTTGACTGATAGTTTATCTGTTATTTATGTGAAAGATATAAATTTTTGAAATTGATAGTATTAGGTAAAACACAGTACACTAAGAATACAGGTAAAGGTTGCTTTTGAATTTTGGCTGCATGACATCAGTTTGTTTATGGATATCTTATACCTCTACAAAACAAGATTTTGGGGGTTAAATAGGAACTACTTTAGCCTTTTTGCTACACGTGTACATAAGACTTTAACGAACTGTCTGCATACATCCATATATGAGTTTCATTTCTTGATAAGAAACCCAGTTATTGTGTTTCTACACCATCAAACCATTTCACAGGGCATAATTTTGCTTATAATACAGTACAAATAAAGTATTTCCAGGAAATTCTTAGCAAAACAATGCCAATGGCTGCAATGCATGCTTTTGAGATTAGTCTGTGACTTCTGGCTCTTGATTGGCTAGATGTGAGCTCATTTTCAAAACTGACCAATCAGAGGCATTTCACAGAGGTCTCAGAGAAATGTTTGTTAACTGTAGAAACAGACTTGATTGATTGTTTTCTTTTAGTGAAATATGGGGAATGACAAAGTACATGAAGAAAGTGAGATTGGATAGAAAGAATAAACAGGAAGAAGTAGACAGATATCTTGGTATAAAGAAAAGAAAAACAGAAGATGGAATGTGTCTTATAGAAATGCCAATTAGATTTATCAAGTAAGATAATGAGACATTCTACTGTTGAACACCTGCTTAATTTCTCAAAGGAGTAGTGCTGTTTATTTAAGGTTACAGGGTGCTAAAAGCTGAGCTATTATTGTCATCCGATGTCCATCGTCTGTCTGTTCACAACTTCATACTTACCTTGTGAACACCCTGGGTCACCTAATCAAATCATATAAAAACTTTGTTAACACTTAAATCCAGGTTTTACCTCATTATCATGAAAATTAGTCAGAATAGTTGTTTCAATAAATTCTAGGTCATGTTTGAAGCAATGTTATGTGAGGTCAGAAACAAGGGAACCCAGTCAAATCATACAAAAACTTTGTCAGTGTTACAGAATCCATATTTTGAATACAATCATCTTGAAACCAAGTCAAAATGTTTGTTTTGATGATTTCTAGGTCATTTTTAACACTGGGTTCAGTGGAGTCAAGAACTAGGACATCTGGTCAAATGATATAAAACCTTGTGAACACTTGACACCAAGTCATCTTGATATATTTGTATTGATGATCTCTAAGTCAAAATTGAAACTGGGTAATGTTTGGGGTAAAAATTAGGTCACCAGGTATGTTGATCTTGACCTTTTGACCTACTTTTTTGTTTTTGAAGTTACAGACATGAAATTTTGATTATACATACAGTTTTGCAAACAGATTCAGAATTGTCATTGACAGACCTTGTTCATGACCAATTGACGTACTTTCATGTATTTTGAAGCAATGGTACTCTGAGGGCCAAGATATAGGGCCATCATGATCCTCATGTAAACAGGAACTATATTTAGTTTCATTTAAACTTTAGTCTTGAAATCTGTCTTTAGAATACAGACATCATATGGTTACTTAGTCTCAAAGTTGCCCATCACTAGTTTCTTGTGTGAACTGTAATTCTAACATGCAAGTGCTCAGGAGAGCACTAACTCAGTACATGTACACCAAAGTACTGAAAGTACAACAAAACATGAAAGGTTTTCTGCTGTTACTCTTTAATATAATTATGAACATTTCCTTATATTGTAATTATTGGATAGATGTTGCATTTGATAGCTGTATATCATAAATTCTCATCAAAAACATTAATCCAACTTGCAGTAATGATAATTATGTTGATACCAATCTGATCAATCATAATACTGCTATTTCTTTTGTCATAGAAAAGATTACCCAGTGTCCATCAGCCCGAAGTTGAAGCTGTATGAATGGACTAGAAGAAACAGGATAGATAAGCCAAATTATATAACAGTAAGGAATTTTTTTCTTTGTTTCAAAGTTTGTCTTAGCAATCCTAGTTTTAACTGTGTTGTGTAACCAGTTCAGAAATGCAACAAATGTGGTATTCCAGTGCCTGAGTGATGTCTGCCATTCTCACTTTGCGTTGCTAGGTGATATCGTTTTATTTGCATTGCTAGGCTATGCTGTCATATGGTACAGGTTCAAGTCCTGGCCTCTGATTGTATATGTAAAGCAGGGTTTGCTTGATGCAGGTAAGTCCCTCTTAGTATTAGACTTTATTGATACATTTTTCTCACCTATGAGATACATAAGTCCTCTCATTTTGCCCATGATAGATAATCGCTGGTTATCTCGCACCCCAGCAATGTTGGAATATCCAAATGTAGTTTACTCAGAGGATGGATTGAAATGTCATAAAATGACATTAATTACTTCAGTGGATGTACGATGACGCTAGCTACGGAAGCGATGTCCTTTCTTGTAATTTCAGGCAAAATTAACGTATTTTATGCATATCAAGCACTGAGAAAATAAATTTACCATTATATATGGGTGGTGGCAAGCCTTTCTTTGTATTTATCATAAAGCCACCGGTTAGATATCGTTATTGACTAACCAATATAATGGTAGATTCACTTTAAAGTGGCTGTAGTAGGCTGATGTCTGCTAAACTACAGCAATATTTCATTGCACAAGTTATACACAATTTCACCAAACATGATGTCCATGCTTGGTATTACTGCCAATCTGACATAAAAATAACAAAAATAGAACGCACCACAAGTTATCACAACATGAAAATGTCTGTTTCACTCAAGTTAGCGCTCACAGAGGGTTAGCTGTATAATAATGAGCGGTATTTGAATGTCAGATCAGAAACAGATGAGAAAAAATATGTTTGCTTATTAGAAGTACAATGTACAGTATGTTTCGTAAACTGACTGGAAATACATACATTGTGTATTTCTGAATAAACTGACTTTTATGGCATGAAAATTCACTAAAGTGTCACATGGTAAGGATTGAATTACATTTTCTGGACACGGTGTAGGGTAGTGACTACCTACTTTTACTTAAATGTGACAGTATGTATTATTGCAGACAGAAAGAAAGGAAGATAGATGTTACAAGTGTGTAATGGAGTTAGATGGTGCTAAATATACCTCCACTTTCTGGTAAGTAACACATTTGTCAAACCACATATCTTTGGGAATCTCTGCTTTTAACAAAATGTACCGGTAATTTCGAGTTTGCCCTCAGGTCTTGACAAATTTAGATCCTCTGCACTTAATTTTTTTTCTCTCATAAACATGCTTGAATAAAATAAACAGACGAATACAAAGGGGAAAAGCGGTGTCTTACCCTTTTCACATAGATTTAACAGCATAAAACCCACAAACTGTCCATTGGTGAAGAATAGCCGTTTGTTTTGTGGCAGTCGTGTTGGACTTTTAGTGTGCTTGTACAGTTGAAAATAAAAATTGAGCAGTGATCAAATGTTTATGTGATTTATTTGGAGAGGCCTTAACAGACACTTGTTTTCCCAAAAACTAAATCAACACCAAAGGGTAAGATACAATGTATATTTATGTATAATTGGGTTATTATTAAAATTTCTATATATGCCGACAGGGAAAAATCGAAGCAGCTTGCAGAACAATCAGCAGCCATTGTTGGTCTGACTGTCCTTGGTGAGGATGATGGAAGAAAACCTGACTCTGAGAGTCCAAATGATGATGTAACCAGAGTATGGAGGGAGGAATTCCATATATCAGATGATACTATTTATAAACACAAGTCTGAGAATTCTGGGAAGGATGCTGGGGATTTCCTGGGATCTGGTAGTTCTAGAAATAGAAACATCACTGACGATTCTTTTGAAAGCAATGGCCTTGACAGTGTTAACAGAATAGCCAACAAGAAAGAGATTGAACCTTGTGATGTTAACGATAATGCCTGTGATCTAGGTGAAGCTAGAGATAATGTGGAAACTGTGAATTCTCAAAATATTATGAAGGAGAAACAACCAACAACAGGAACAGAATCAAACAGTTGATGGCAGCTAGGAATATGGATCATTCTTTATAGTTAGGGAGTTTTAAAGAAATATGGTATTAAAGATCTCCAGTGTTTATTGAAAATGTTTCAAGTACTATGAAGGCTTTCCATTGAGCCTTCTCATCTGCTTCTATAAGTGTGTTTTGGTTTTCATTATAATACCAGACAGAAACAAGATATTTTTCTTAAAAAGTCTGTAAAACTGCAACTAGAAAACATGATAATTTCAGAGACCAAATGTTGGTCTTGGGCCTAAGTATTTGTTAAATTTAGTTTACAATAGTCCTTTGTCTACATAATTGAAGTTTGAAACAGTCACAATATTGTTTTTCATATGTAAAATTGGATGAGACCAGTAGTAGTGTAACACACTGTTCATCTTCATTTTGTTCTTACTGAAATGCAAGACTCCTGCTCCAGAATTCTTTTCTGGAAAACCAAACACATCCTATTTTTTATTGTAAATTTTAGCGAAATTTGCACATGAGCATGGTAAATCTTGTCTTAAAGCAAAATATATAATAGTTTGGGAAGCATTTAAGCAATTTTAATTCAGTTGTTTATCTAAATGTTGTGCTGTTTGCACCTTCATAGAATTCTTTAGAAAGAATGTACTTGATCCAGGCATCATTGTTACATAGTCTATATATTAAAAGGATATTTTTAGATAATAAGTGTCCAGATAACTGATTATCCCATCAATATGAAGGGAACCACTACACTTATCAGTGTTAGTATTTGCCAAACATGTGTTAAAGCATCAGTGTATGTCAACAGGTGATTATTATATAGATCATAATTCTGCAATAAACAAATTAAAACTTTGAATAGTTTTGTGTGTAACTCTTTCCATGGATTTTACCAATTTCTGCTTTATTGGCAAATCAGCAAATTGCTTGCCTTTGGCCATTTAGATTGTGTAAGAAATATGGCAAAGAAACAATGTACAAATTTATGATAACATATAGCATAGAAATGAACACTTACTAAGAAACAGTAATAATTTACAAGGCATTACTTCAGTTTTGGCTTTGCCAGGGTGAGCTTTTCTAATGGATGATTGTCCGTCGTCTGTCAACATTTTGATTCAAACGACATCTCCTCTGAAACCACTGGGACAATGTTGATGAAACTATGCAGGGATGTTCTTTGCATGAAGCTCTCACCAAAAGAGTTCAAAGAATTCCATTCTATGCAGAACTCTGGCAGACAAAAATAGGAAAAACTTTAAATCTTCTCTGAAACCACAAGGCCTAGAGCTCAAAGAATTGGCTGTGCATTCTATGCAGAACTCTAGCAAAATTGTTAATGCCCTGGATAAAAGACACTCCCAGGGTGGTTACTTAGTTTTACATAGGCTTTTATAGGAAAAACTTTAAAAAATCTTCTTCTCTGAAACCACAAGGCCTAGAGCTTAGGTATTTGGCATGTAGCATTGTTTAGTGGACCTCTACCAAAATTGTTCAAATTATGACCACTGGAACAAAATTGACCCTGCCCAGGGGGTTACTTGGTTTTACATCAGCTATATAGGAAAAACTCAAATTATGACCCCCAGATTAAAATTGACCCCGCCCAGGTGGTCGCTTGGTTTTTACATAGGCTTATATAGGAAAAACTTTAAAAATCTTCTCTGAAACCACAAGGCCTAGAGCTTAGATGTTTGGCATGTAGCATTGCCTAGTGGACCTCTACTAAGTTTGTTCAAATCATGACCTCTGTGTTAAATTTAACCCTTCCTGGGGGGGGGGTCACTTGATTTTGCAAATTTCGCAAAGGCTTATATAGGGAAAACTTAAAGAAACCACAAGGCCCACAGGCAGAGCTTAGATATTTGGAATGTTACTAAGCATTGTGTAATAGACCTCTACGAATTATGTTAAAATCATGACCCCTTGTATTATTGGCAATTGATATACAGGTGAGCGAATAGCGAAATGTTTAATAAACTTACAAATATTGAAAAGACATAAAAAAACTTTCTTGTTTTTGTTTGACATAGTATTACCAAAAGATAAATGAGTAGATAGGAATATTTGAATACAAAACAAATCACTTTAATCAAACTGTGAATGTTAATACTACATGTATGAGTTTTGACAGTACCTGTAATTATATCATGTTTAAAATCCGAACAAAATCACTTTATTCAGGCAGATAAAAAAAATCTTTTGCATCTCTGAGCAATTGATGAGAAGATTTTCCACTTGATTCAAATATTTTCAGGAAAGGATTTTTTTGTAAAACAGTGCAAGGCATAAAGTTTTCTTCCCTATCTCTTGAATATTCACCTTTTCAAGATCAACCTCATGTGATCAAATGACCTGTCTTTAGTTTATGCAAATTTATTTTAGTTTGATTGCGAAGAAAATCTGTAGCTTATTTTATCGCTCTTGATCACTCATTCCAGTTGTCATCACGCTCGCACGAGAGAGGCAGTGATTTTTCTATCACTGTTACCCATTTACTGCTGGGAAGACTGAGGCATGTGTGGTATCACTGTCATTGCCCAAGGACACACCTCATGCTAGGGCTGGGATTTGAACCCCCTAACCATCAAGCGATCGAGGCCCACATAAACCTGTCCTATATGACCTGTCTTTGATTGATTTCACAAAAAAACTAAGTTGTAATACTCTTTTAAAGCAAAGTACTAGTCTGTCTTAGAATTACAGTTTTTCCCAGTCAGGAACCATGCAGTATTGATATTAGTATGTTTGATGTTTAATTCAATAAGCGAAAAAGAGGACGTTTTGGTTCATTTAGTTAGCTTTCTATGGTCGCAACATTTCGAGCACTTTATCGGCTGCTTGACTTGAATCTTCCGAGTCAGGTGTGTCACTAGACGGATAATGATGTCTAATTTGTTGTATTTTTTAACTTTTCACTATCTTTCCCCTCTCAGATAGAATTGTCAATAGACTCTAGAACATTATCCTTAGTTGTAAATCAACTTTAGGCCATCATAACAATTATTATGCGAATTACAAAAACAGATGTGTATTTTTCAGTTTCATATTTCACAATTTCCGAGTTTATCATTACATTATCCTTGCGGTAAATTTTCTTATTTTAGTACTTCCCTGTCATTCATTTTATAAGAAAGAACTTTGAATATGTAAGGATTTGAATACTCAAGGCACATTTAAATCACTGGCTAGATGGACAAAGAAACTGCCAAATTTGGTCTATTTATTCTCTAGCTTGGAAAAGTCTTTCTCCACTTTTCAAACACAGTGTTGTCAAGATTTTTTTTATTAACATTGCATTCAGTAACAATAGCATGATGGGTGTATTTTGTCATAGTTTGACACTTTTGTTACTGTACAAGTCAATTCTTAGTGATACATGGTTACCAAGAAATCCGAAATAATTTCATTTACTGGAAGTTTCCAAGCATGTTTATGTAATTTATGTTCACTCCGACCTGTAAAGCTCTATACCTACATTTGTCTTTTAAACATAGAAGTGTCCAGATTTTGCACACCAGAGAGACTTTGCAATGGGCTAAAATGAAAAGCAAATCTATTCTTTAAAAAATATTTATTTTACAAACTTTCAAACAGTTAACTAAAACAAAACACCCATCCTTTACTTTCTTCAATACTGTTTAAATGGTATATGAATATAAATTTGCATTACAATATTATAAGAATAAAGAATGTATACATTTTGACAACAGGCATGTCCAAAACCCACTATATTTAATTTGGTTATTTAAAATTCAGTCTAATGACCTTTGACCACTGAGTGTGACCTTGACACACTGAGGTCGGAACATTACATTTACACATTGTCTTGATGACATTAACATTTGACCAAAGTTTCGTAACACTTTTTCAAGGGGTTAAGCACATGTAGATATTTAGTTGACACAGGAAGTTTTATGAAAGTCCTTCATTGGAATTAGAAATATTGATATCCTTGGACATAAGCTGTCATGGTTACAATATAAGTTTACGTTATCTAGATGAGGTGAATATTTGACACAAGTTTTATGAAAGTTCTTCATTGGATTTAGAAATATGGTGTGTACATGTAGACCAATGGCCCTGAAGTTTGATCTTGACGTCGAGTCAGTGCTATGAATTCTGTACATCGAATATGGTGAATAATTGACTCTAGGAGTTTAGGAGATACACAAAAATAAGGCTCCACCCTTTATCCCATTGTCCTTGACCTCTGGATAGTGAATTTGTAACATTGGTTTTATATGTTGTCTTGACAGTCTTGGTGAGGTTAATATTTGACCCTAGTTAAATGAAAATCCTTCAAGGCCTTTCAATGATACAGAGCAGACAAGAAATGCAAGGCTCTAAATATTGACTGCAAGTTGTTACCTTGACCTTTGGATGGTGAAGTTGTAGCACGAGTTCTGCTTGTGTTGATGAGGTGAACATTTCACAAAAGTTTTATAAAAATCCTGCAAGGTGTTCAGGATGAAGTGACAGAAGGACAAAGGTCAATCTTATATCCAACTCGCGCATTGCAGTCTGGGATTAAGCACTGAATATGAATTAAAATACTGAATATAAAGATGTTACCATGCCGATTATATTATATAATTACAAACATAATAATATATAGTATACCAATTAAATCATACAGTTACAGATATGATGATATATGATAACAAATGATTGCATTATCTAATACAGATGACAATATATCAAATATTGCAACGTCTGACACGCCATATCAATACAATCTAAATCACAGTATCATAGTGACATCAAGCATGCTAATGATGCTAACTTCACATACTAGAAGATCGTGTATAACTTCATAATTATAGGTATCACCTGTTTGAACCACATCGTTTTCAAATGTAATGTATAACTATGACCCTCTGCAGAAACTACTGTCAGGTTAACAACCGCTCAAAAAGTAAGGGCTTTATCAAATTCATTCTTTGCACGTGATTGATGTGTTGAGAGATGCCCAAATGTTGGTTACTGGTATTTGAAAACTATTGGGCTAAAGCTGCTCGGTGATCGTGCAGCAGTTGCATGTCAATACATGTACTCAAAAGTCGTATAAAAAAATAAAATGTATGTAACGTTAGTCGCGCCTGTTATCCCGTTATCCTGATTACTTGATCAGTGTCATACTGTTACGGGTACTAGTACATGTTAGCGCTATATTCTAATGTATTTTCACATTTGATAGATATAGTTATTGCACAGTAAGTGGGAAATTAAATTTCGAGCATTTATTGTACAACAGGATCTACTAGAGTAAAGAAATGGGTACGGGCCTCATTGGCCCTGTACATGTCCGTATCCGAGAGCTGAAAGATATATTGGGTTGCACGTGACCTGCGCGTGCCTAAATCTATTCCACTTAGTGGATTTTCAAGTCCTAGTTTATGACAGAGGGCGTTGCAAGCGTGATTTGACAAGACTTTCTCCATGCCGACAACACCGAGATCCGTCATACCGAATCTGCCATCTACGGAATGGATGCAGGGATCGGTAAGATCATATTTGCGTCCATTTTGGACACCTTGGAGGTCACATACAAGATATTTATGGCCGCTTGTGTGCCATGTCCAGTGGCTAAATGCATTCAACACAGCGGCTGTATTGTCCTCGAAACCTCCGTTTGAGTTAAACTTTTCGAACGCACCATGCAGATAGGGTTCGATTGCAACATGCTCCAAAGGCTGGACGTAGGTTGTGTCTTCCTTAACCGGGATTAGACCAAGCACCTTGAAATGTGACAGAGTATCCATCCGGGCAATCAAGGGTATAATAAAGTCTATTTCCTGTGTTGTAACATAGTTTCTCAAAGACGGAAGTACGTTGTGAGAGAATATTTCAGCAAATTGCTGTGCTTTTATACTCGCTGCTAAATCTGGCTTCCACTTGTCAAAGTATTTTGCATATTTCTTCTTAAAGACTTTGGTAACGCACAGATTTCCGTCCCTCGGTCCTTCACCGTGCACAGTGCCGCGGAAAGCGTAACGATACGTGCCTTTCGCAAAGTATTCATTGTCGAAATCAGCCCAATACCTGAACGAGAACAAAAGAGACAAATCATGTTCTGGTGTCCAGGCAGACCAACAAATGGAAATAAAATGTTTTCAACATACAAGTGGCAATCACAGTGAAGTTTCTTTGATGCTTTTATTATGCAAGAGGATCTTTTTCTAATTTTAACTGGCACCGGAGATAAAACATAATTTACTAGTAGATCTACATTGCCCGAGTGTCCTTACTTCAAAATGGTGTTATTTATGTTTTCATTGCACACAAGCCTATTTAGCGATGCAGTTGCCATCAATAAAGATGTTTAGTTGGAATAATCCAGACGACGGACACGATAATCAAAGATCAATGATCTGGAATCGAATTGCAGGAGGACAGGATTTTCCAAGTAATTGTCCAATCAACTTCAGAAAAGTCTTAGAGTAGCTGTTCGTCACATAGTTCTGTAAACTATTAAGGGGTGACTGCCAAACTGTTGTATATGAAAACGCCTAGATACGATATTGATTTCGGTAGGAATTGGTATACCTTAAATATTTAAAAAGAAAAGAAAAAATGTAATACATTCAGAAGAAAAGTAAAAATACCTGCAACCATCCATATAATCCTTAGTTGACGAAGGATACGTCTCGTGGGATTGTTCCACGCCCATTTGCCGTCTGCTCCGGTCACAAGTTTTCAAATTTTATTTATTGTTTCGTCAGTGTCTGTGTTTCAAACTACACATGTAGATGCAGGCTAATAGTTTATGCCTCTTCTCATTAATTAAGTGAGGGAGAGTCAGTTATACAATAAAGGGTTTCTGGAACTGCAGACGCCGTATCCTCGAGTTGTCCTGTGGTCTGAAACGAGAAATGACGTAAATGGCATACTTATGTATTAACATCTGTATGTGATTTATTTGAAACGTCACCGTTTAGACTTTTGAGGTATCAAACAATCGTGTGATAATTATTGACTAAAATCAACACAAAGTCGCGCTTTTTTCGACCGTATAAATATTGTACTATAGAGTTGAATATCACGTGTGCAAGTTGCATTTGTATCTGTAAAGCGGTGACCTTTAAGACATCTCTGAAACTTCATTCATATTCTCGAATTGCATCTAACAAAGTAACATTCACTTACTGAATTTACTTCAATTTGGAAAATGTATTAATTTAAATTTTGCGTCTATACTCCTGAAACACCAGCAGCAACAAAAAAGATACTGTATACATATTTATCAGAGTTTTCAACCAGGGCAACATTTACATGTTAGGCTTTCATTATTCAATGTGGCCTTTGTATGTATTTCTTTTCTAGCCCAAAACTTTAACACAATTTTAAAGCTTAGCGAGAAACTTTCATCTTAATAATAATTACCACCGTCTTTGAAAATAAGACATATACACGCAAGTGTTTGATTTGTTTATTCATAATAAAATTCGCCATGCTTTCAATTTTTTATCCATGCAAATGGACTCATGAAAAGGTAAAAAAAACGTTTCTGTATCATACATCTGTTTGACAGTTGAATCGAATTTTCAGCAAAAAGGAAGTAAACATCTCATCCTTTTTATTTTTGTTATTTTGAACAAGTGTAAATTACTGTAATTTTGTGTGTATGTTATATGGAAAAAAACGCATGAAGACAAATGTAAGGAGTGGTAAGGACCAGATGGTTTTAGTGTTTCAGTTACCCAAGTTTTAAAAAAACCGTACAGGTCGACGAAAACAGATAAAAAAGTACCTACATGTACGTGAATTCCCTTGTTTTTGCACTTAATGCTGGAATAACAATCCAAATATATATCGTAAAATTATCCCCAAAGTCTAGAATGGTGTGACGATCTTTGGTATGATGTATGTTCAAATGTAAAACTATTTCCAAATAGAAACCAAACTTACCCCCTAGTACAGAAAGAGGAAAGATCGCGCAGCAATTACAGATTTGCTTATTTGATCAAAATGTCGGTCTAGAAACGTAGAATCGGCAACATAATATAATTGCCCACAAATGCTCCATTTCTTTCAAAAGAAATCGTTGAAAGTAGACTTGCAAAAACGATACAAAATGGAGACTAACAATGACATTTAAACAAACGTTTGTTGATATAAATGCACTGACTTCTATATTTTGAATAGTGTCTATAATTACCATAGCATTGTATCGTGTATACTGCTGTATATATCAAATATAAAATAATGTGCTTATATTTGTTTTGGGTGTGGTATACGGACTTATTCAATAACGGTGCTTAACCATAGCCAGAAGGGTCATCTGGTACGGTTAGTTCTATGCTTAAGCCAGTGCCAAGTTATGAGTTGTCATCTTTCCAATAAAAGGTATCAGTAGTCTACAAGTCGGTAATGGAGCTCCAACCCACGACCTTCCGCTGAAGCACAGAGTGCAAATCAGGGACTTAAACCACTCGACCAAGAAGGATGAGACGGGGGAAATACTATTTCAAGATGCAAAACCTAATAAAATAATTGGTATAATACTTCTGTTGCAGAGAATAACTTATTTCGTGAGCTAATCAATATTTAGGGTGCACGCCATACTTCCTTGATATTTAAAAAGAGATTCTGAATGGGAATCATTCTTCTGAAACAGAGTGAAATGGCGTGTTCAGAACAAAACCGGTTTGGTTTCTTCTCGATCCTCAATGTATTGATTTTGCGATTATTATATTTGTAAATGCACCGAGTTAGTAATTGAAATTGTTGGATCAAATGGTTTATTTACAAACCCGACAGGAAGTGCGATGGACCTCATTTTACATATTAAAATTTAAAGCGAAGTTAATCTCATGTTACGCTTCCTACTAAAGTTCATGTATAATCCTTGGTCCCCGATGCACACAAGTCTCTCTATCTCCCTCCCTCCCCCCCCCCCTCTCTCTCTCTCTCTCTTTTTTTTTTTTTTTGTTTGTTTGTTTGTTTGTTTGTTTGTTTGTTTGTCTGTCTGTCTTCTCCTCTTCTGTCTGTCTGTCTGTCTGTCTCTCTGTTCGATAAAACGCCGGTTTGTTTGTCGTCACCTATGTACCAACAGTTTTCTTTAAGTTCGTTAAGTTCATGTAATGTAAGACCAACATTAATTGTTTTGTTCTCACACTTTATTTCAAGTATGAATATTCTAATACAGGTTATAGTTCCCTGAAGTTTCTTTTTGTCCTGCATTTTTGTCACAGAAACCATAATAAACATTTCATAATGGTAATGGTTTGGGCATATAACAGTCTGATAAAATTTATGTTTTTTCTATATACTATATTTCATGCACTATTTCCAGTCTATTTTATATGATTTTGCTTTGTACACTGGGGCAGTTTTATCAGACTAGTAAAAGGCGAAATGGTCAGAGAAGCATGATTGACACCTAACAGCTATAACATAAGCCATGGCTAATTCCTCTGATTGCTGATAACATCTTGTGGTCAGTAATTCATTTGTATAACTGCTGTGAAGTCATTTATCAAGAGCAGAAGAACTTCACAAAGTTCTCTGGTGAGAATTGTATAATATTCTAGGAAAGATTGTAAGGCCTACTCTAAATTTCAGGATTGTGCTACTTACAGTTCACCACGGAAGTATAATGTATATGGGCCAATTTCAAAATTCACAGGTTTTTGTCCTTGGATGGTAATTTTAAAATAAAATATAAGAGAACTGATTATTAAAAGTCTAATGAGTTAATATCAAAGAAGTGTTGTTATTAAATATTAAAACACGACCTTTAATAAAAATTTATAGTATTTTTTACACTTTGTATAGCCAAAACTTCAAAATTCTTCTGTCACAGTGCTTAGGTGTCCCGTTTTGAACAGTAATTATCAATAATTCAATCAACTTATGTAATTATTTTAATTCACCATTATTTCGTATTTATTTTTTTAAAAATTGGAAAACTTATTTTATCAAATATTGAAAATTGTATAACAATGAAGATATTTTTTTAGTCTTGCAACAAGTATCTGTTTCTGTGCTGTAACAAAGCCACTTAGGTACCACATGGCCAAACAATAACTGAAATATTTTTCTAAGCATCCACTAAAATCTTATTTCCTAAACCCCTGTTAGTATTATATTGTAATTATATATGCGAGTCTTTAAAATGTTAAAAGCCATTATAATTAAGAAAAGACTAATTTATTAACTGTTACATGTATCATGTATTATGTATTATGTATTATGTATTGTATATGGTATATGATCTGCGTGAGGATGTCAGTGTGTTGCATCTACCTGACCAGTCGAAATTGAGCCATGTCCGGTAAAATGTACTCCGTCAAAGCACATAATTGTAAAATTATCGCAAGTCATGTTACTATTTATTCCAAAAGATATATCTTTCTAATTTTAAAGTGATATCTTTCAGTATTTTTCTAATTTTAAAGTGATATCTTTCGTTTTAATAGAGATATCTCTTTCACACTGATAGATATCTTTGTATCACAGAAAGATATCTCATGAATTTTAAGACATATCTTCTACTCGCAGAGATATCTGTTAAATATCATTTGAGAGATATGTTTCTGTTCTCAAAGTTACAGAGGTATCTCTTTAGTGTAAGATGATATCTCTCTATTTTTAATAGATTTCTTTTTTACAGAGATATCTTTTGAGAAAGGAGAGATGTCTGTGCATGTTAGAGAGTTATCTCTATTGCATTGAGAGATATCTCTTTATTATTGGGAGTTACATTTGAAAACAAGAGAAATATCTCTACTAAAAGAAAGATATCTTCTACTTTACAGAGATATCTCTGAATTTAAGAGATGTTTCCATTATTTTAGGAGATATCTTTATGAAAAAATCTAGAGATTCCTTTTTTTTATTAAATAGTAAATTGTCTTGCCATATTAAACCTTTTTTGCCTTCTACATGCATCATATTTTGTATTGAATATCATCATGAAATTTTGTCAGTTGGTACTATTCTACATCCTATGTGATTACTTTATTGGACAATGTTCCCTCTTCATCAATGTATTATGTTTATTATAAAAATGTTCTGCAAAATATATTATACTCTACACGCTTTATTTTTCATTTGATTTTCAGAAAACTTTAATTGATGATATTATTTGGAGTCTGCATGATGTGTATAGAAACTGGGCAATTTCCCCACTTCACCAGGTTATTGCCCAGTACAGCAATACACATCATCTTATTGTCAATACTCAAAACAATTCTTGCACACACTTTGATATATTTGATAAATCTAAATGTCTTTAAATATTGCTATGTAAATCAGGAAGCATTACTATGGTTAAAGTATCCTGCACAGGCCAGGTTTGTTAGAAGATAACTATATCCGAAGTAACATTAGCAGTTCAAAATGAAATCAGGATGTTTTGTGCAAAGACCCATAATTATTAACACAAGTTTTAATTAATGTGAAGTGTTCTACAGTGCATCTTCATTAAAAAAACCTGGCACACTTTATGCATAAGGCAACAAATGTAACCATGGAGTCATTTCAAAAAGTAAACTTTTATCACTGCCACTCTGTGAACAAAATAAAACATAATTTTAATTCAAGATTTTCATCTGACATGTAAATCCTATCTTCTAGTTTGACAACTGACCACTAGTTACCGCAAGAGATTTTATCGGCTGTATATTATAAACACCAGGCAATAAAATTTAATCACCTGCTGGGAGAGAACGGTCAAGATTTGGCATTGATTGAAGACACCTCAGTTTTCTGAGGTGTTTTGAATCGCCTTTTACCAGGCCCTGAAATCGGCGCTGGATAGTAGACTGGCTCTAGAACAAAACTGATAGATATTTATTAGTAAAAGAGATATTTCAGGGCCTGGTGACCAGTCTAGGGCATATACTGTGAGGTGTCTAATATGTGTCTATAATTAAATCTAGCATACAGACATTGTACATATCTTCGTCGGGAGCAATCTCACCCCTACTTTGGCATCATAGCGTTCGTCTTATATTAGTCCTAAGGACGATTAAAATTGCTGTTACATAAAGTTTATATACTAATAACAAGTCTTTCCAAAATCCATCATCTTACTTTCGTTTCTCAGAAGAAAAAAAACTTAGAAGAAATGGCGAAAACGTTAGTGAACTTACCAGCAGTAGATTCGTCCGTCACAAATTTCTTTTTCTTAAATGAACACATTAGCTTTCAGAATAACGGATTCTGTATTAACATGCTGGCTATTCAATCCTGAAGTCCGTTACATACACAGTTATCGTGACAAAAATAGTTAAATATTTACGAAGTATCGATTCAGCTTCAGCTTTCATGCCACATATGTTACAAAAAAACTATTGATCTTGAAGTTATTTAATGGCAAAATATGTTTTCTGTGCAAATTGACAAGTTACTTTATTGATCCGGTCGTAACATGAGTTACATGACCACATAACGTATACGTAATGTAACCCGTGCATGTTTGTGTGGGTTTCTTTTTCGGAACAAAAGCCTTTTGATGATACCAGAAACTCGAGATCTAATGCGAGATACAGATAAATTTTATTCATACCTCCTTATTGACAATTAATAAATGTTGATATTTACACTGTGCCAGGAAATATTATTAATACTCTTCATTATATCAGAAAATTAGCACCAAACGCTTTAATTAGCATGTGAATACATAGTAGCGTTCTAAGAAACCATTGGTTGAATCAGGGAGTGACGAGGATCGAGTTGACGAACATGATAACTAAAGAGTTTCGAAACAGGGTTGGAGCAGGGCTTTATGGCAATGGGCGTACGCGTGCTGGCGTGAACGTTTCCAGTAAGCAAGACACTTTTGAATTTTGGTAAATAATCAAATCTTTGGAGAAAACTGACTTGGTAGTGCAGTCAGGTAAAACAAAACTCCCAAGATTTTCAAATTCTGTTTGGTACCAGAATGCATGGGAGTATATACAGTGTCTATATATACTGGGTCTAGGCGAGTTCACAAAGAGTAGAAATCCCTCGGTCGGCCGGGACTATAAGCAATAAAAAAAACACTTTTATCAGTTCAGCTTTGTCTTTGGCTTTGTGCCACGTTTCTTATGTTCACTTCCTCATAGTTACAAGTGTTGCATTTTTTTCACTCGTAATAACCACATTAACCCGCGGTTTCGAATGTATGAAACCTCTGTTGTTTCTTTGCATAATATACCATTAAATAATTTAAGTAACCCCCGTATTAAGTTTTGACATCGGATATTTTAATGAAATGTTTGCACAGAATTTATTATGGCTGAATATACTTAATTTAGAAATTAAAGAACTTTAATGTTACTTTACGACTTATATACAGCTAATAGTTTAAAACAAGAATAAACGTCAAAAACATCAACAGCATGATTAAAATACAGTACCGGGTTCATGAACTTTTTGGGTTCTGAACAAATATGTGCGGTCAGTCTTGGATTTTCATTTCTCATCTACATTTGGCTTGAACAAGATTTGTGAATCACCGACACGCGGAGTATTACGACACTATGTAATCTGACTTCCGATGGGAAATATTTAAATATTTAAACCTGATTTTACTCTTAGCAAATAAAAGAAAGAAATTGATGACTGAGTAATTTCTTTAAAGCTTCGTTACAACATCTGAATGCAAACACAACTTACAGCTTTATTCTCTGCAATGCATGAAATAAACGTCTTGCGAATATTTTTTTTGGCCGGTCATGCATCTGTTTTTTTTTCTCCTGCAAACATTGTGTACTATACCTATTTATATCAAGTTTGCGAAAAAAACAACTACGCCGTTTGGTACAATTTTATACCATTTGGAATTTGAACATGAAGGCGAAAACATGTGGCCATGTGACATTGCTTTACATATATCCTCACTAAAACGAGAGCTTAATTCCTCTGTTTACTACATGGGAAAAGTAGTATATATTCTTCACATATATTTTTGCATAATGTTATAGACTGGTCGTCTGTCCGTCTATTAGGAATTTGGTTGAGTTTTTAGTTTTGGTCTTTTAATCTTGGAACCCGTGATAAAGTTATTCAGCCACGTCTATCGTTCTTTCGCGTAATGTGTCCGGTTGTCGTGATGTCGAAACACTAGACAACGACACGAAAATGGCAGAACAAAAGAAAGGTGCTAGACCGACAGCACGACAACACAACACGACTATTTGGTTTGACGTGTTGTCGCTTTGTATTGTCGTAGTGGTACACTTTCGTTGCTGCAATATTGTGTTGTCGTTTCGTGCTGCGTTGTATCGTGTTGGTGGGGTCACCAGACTAGATACGAGAACACGATATGGTGCAATCAGCCACCATACTAAATACGAGAACACGATATGGTGCAATCAGCCACCATACTAGATACGAGAACACGATATGGTGCAATCAGCCACCATACTAAATACGAAAACACGATATTGTGCAATCAGCCACCAGACTAGATACGAGAACACGATATGGTGCAATCAGCCACCATACTAGATACGAGAACACGATATGGTGCAATCAGCCACCATGCTAAATACGAGAACACGATATGGTGCAATCAGCCACCATACTATATACGAGAACACGATATTGTGCAATCAGCCACCATACTAATACGAGAACACGATATGGTGCAATCAGCCACCATACTAAATACGAGAACACGATTTTGTGCAATCAGCCACCATACTATATACGAGAACACGATATGGTGCAATCAGCCACCATACTATATACGAGAACACGATATTGTGCAATCAGCCACCAGATTAGATACGAGAACACGATATGGTGCAATCAGCCACCATACTAGATACGAGAACACGATATGGTGCAATCAGCCACCATGCTAAATACGAGAACACGATATTGTGCAATCAGCCACCATACTAAATACGAGAACACGATATTGTGCAATCAGCCACCATACTAAATACGAGAACACGATATTGTGCAATCAGCCACCATACTAAATACGAGAACACGATATGGTGCAATCAGCCACCATACTAAATACGAGAACACGATATTGTGCAATCAGCCACCATACTGAATACGAGAACACGATATGGTGCAATCAGCCACCATACTAAAGAAACATACAACACCAATGTCAGAATGTAATATTCAGACCTGGGACTCCTATAAGTTTTTGAATCAGTAAACCAAAGGTCAAACTTTCTGTATGGGTGTTTTCTATGGCCCCAAAACTTACATGCATATTGGTCATAATCAGTAGATTACACTTATGGATTTAGGGATCAGTAGGTGAAAGTCAAGGTCGTATGGACTTTCGGTTTCGTAGGTTATTGCGTTTGTGTTCTTTTCTTAAAGCTATCAAGACTGTTACTTTCAAACGTGGAATAACTGTCCCTAAGTTAATAAAAGATTAAAATCTTGGACATATTTACTAAACCATTTTTGTTTATATTGTTTATAGTCCCGGCCAACCATGGGATGTCTCCCCTAGTTAACTTTCCAAGACCCCAGTATGACTCCCATGCATACTGGTACCTAAAAAATGGAAATGTTATATATAGAGAGTTTTGTTTTACCTGCAAAATCCAGTCAGTTTTATCTGCGTTCCTGTCTAAAGTTAATGATTATTTAGCCACACTGTGTCAAATGGCAGTAGCCATTTTAACTAAATTATTTTCCAGTTCACGAGGAGGGGGTGGGGCAAAATGAATCTAATCTATCTTGTGGTATTTTTTCCCTGAATTATAGTCCTTTTTATCTTAGATTTAACGATCTAAGATTGGTAAAAGTTAAACACATGCATATAGAAGTATACAGTCATCAAAGGAATCGCTCTTACTCTGGATACATGAAGTACTGTCCAAAAGGTATGGTCATCGTGAAATAGGGTTAACACAGAATGACCTTGGGATGCCTTCATGAATTTTCCTTCTCCGTGTTCACGAAAAGCAAGAACACTGGAAGCAAAGCAAATAATAATACTATACTTGTAAATTAAGTTCTCCGTATTTTGGTATTTGTTCAAAAATAATGTTATTGACAAGTATTGACATTCTAAGATATTGTACGTATTACCGAGTTTTTTATCCAGGCTATGGGGAGGGTTCAAGTAAGTTGTACATACCCGGTGCATGTATATGGTACTGATATTTAAAATCCTTAATTTATGAAAATGTGATATGAGAAAAAAATTATGCATAATGTACATGTGCATATTTATTATATATAAGATACACATACATGTACAACAAAAAAATCATGATAATAATTTGTACTTACAGCTTTCATGCAGTTTTGATGCACTTCCTTCTCAAAATGTTTTGGTTTCATCCCACTTAGTCATCCAATGTCTTCCGTGTGTCTGTCGTGATATCACTTTTTCAGTAGTATATATAGTAAAAACAGCACATATCTCATTTCGTCCTTTTTCACATTAACATGCATGTGTGTAAATGGATATATACCAGTTCGTGACCCGCGGTATATACATAAATTTGTCCTCATGTAGCGTTCTCTCGTTCGATTTATTGATCAATATAAGGTAAAATTTCCACGAGTGGATATAGAAAACAAATTTAAAAAGTTCTTTTGAATACTTTATTCATCAAATATCACGTTATGTATGTATATGTAAATGGGTTTACTTTTGCAAGTATCTCACGAGTGATCTATTTAAATAGTAACACGAGCCTTTTATATAATTTGTCACCCATCTGTACGAAGGTAATTTCAATGATTTACGTAATTTAGAAATAATACAAATAAATGACTTTTGATATTTGAACAAACTCAGTTCTCGCCTTGGAGAGCTAATCTACCTTAATGGTAAAATTGATGAATTATTTTCCAGTTTTAAACTTATTCCAATAACAGCAATCGTTGGTAGAGCTAGAATACTAGAGCTAGAATAATTTATTTGACCCACAGTCTTCACGCTTCATAGGATGGTTGGTGTTACTGAGTAGATGATTGCTACTGTTTTAGGGTCAGTTGGTCAAAGGTCAAGGCTACAGTGACCCTAACTTTAAAATGATTTCCTCTCAATATCATGAGATTTACGTACATCACCCACAATCTTAAAACTTCATACCATGATTGTTCTTCCTGGAAAGATGATCCCTACTGGTTTTGGGGCCAGTGAGTCAAGGTCACAGTGACCTTTGTTAGCTGTTCCTTGATAACAATTGCAAAAGATTTTCACAAAACTTACTCAGAACAGTCCAGTCAGATCAGTAGAACGATACTGGCCCTTATGGGTTTCTTGTTTTAGATACCATCGAACATTGTCATTACACCAGTGGGTAGCCGAAGGCGGGAATAATAAAAAGATTTACAGATATTCAACAAATAAATACATTTCGTTTAACTACTTTTGCTCTAGGTTCATCTTGTCTCATTTAGGATATCCGGGTATCAAATGAGCGCATCATAAATTTAAACGATAATACAAGGTACGCCCGACTGTTCGAAGTTTTTCTTTTTCAAACTGAGATAGTTTCGCCAGTATTTTAATGAATGTAAGCCGACATTGTACTACCAGGAAAAAAAAAACGAGAAAGTATTTAGTCACAAACTAAAATATAATTTCTAAATACTGAGAACAAAGTAGAAATACGAGCTGTAAATAAGTAACTTTACAATACCGGGAGTAATGAAAATATAAACATTATTCAAACATTAATAGTCTTTTATGTTTTAAATCTTGAAATTAAACTCATTTTGGAGCGTATTCAAAGTCAACAAGACAGAAATAGCGTAAAAATACAATAAATAAAGAGAAGTAGAGTTATGGTTCTTGTTTACTGTAGTCTCTTGAACGTTATTTTGAGCGATCGCCCATGTGTTTCACCGCCTCACTAACAAATGCCTACCAGCGTGAAGCTCCGCATATTCAGTCTAATCAACGGATACATTCACGATTAATATAAAGTGAATCTATATGAGGGGTGGCACGGGGTGGATACGTCCAAAAACGAGGCTGTGCCGAGTTTTTTGGACGTTTAAGAGAGGGGGTTTTTTATCCACAACTCAATGGACATGGTAGATTTATTTTCTCACCGTTTAAATCGCATTTTCACACAAGTAAGAAGAAATTAGTGCAAATACCGGTGGGGTGAAAATCAACTTTTTCTCGAATTTTACTTCAAAACTGCTATAGATGGATGAGAAGATCTACTAAAAAAGAATACCAACAACCCTTGTTTATTTCAAAAATAACAATTCTACAGCCATTTTTCGATTTTTTGTCGCTTACAATTAACGTAAAATAGTCCGGCAGCGATGTGAGATAAGCGATGTGAGATAAGTTTATCTCACATGGGTAAATGCGCGGAAATATGTATCCCATAGGTGAGAAAATTTCCTCTTTATTCTGTTTTTTTTTTATTTGGAGACAAATGGTGTTCCGCGCCCATATAATGGTATATTGTGCAATTGTAGTCCGGTAGACTTATCTCGTTTCGAATCAGAAAAAAAGAAGTGCCATGGATTCCTGAGCTATGTGGGACAAATGTAAATCGTCGAATACTAATTTTGAAATAAGATAAAAGAAACGAATGGCAAAAAAGAAGGACAATTTTAATTTATGGTTTTTTTTTTTCTTTCTTTTGGGTTTGTTTTTAACATTTTTTTAGAATGCTATTATTTTTTTGACACAACAACACGTTAGTTAGGTTGGTTTATTGTTGTATTATGTGATTTCACAATGAGACAATAAGACAGGAAGTTTACATGTTCTTTTCTTTCTTTAGATACATGAGTTAATGATAAGGCCAGTTTTCTGTTTTATTGCAGCTATTTTTGCATAGTTGTGTTTATTATTTTTTTTACACAAGGATGTCATATTTCATTATGTTTTGATAACAAAAAATAACAATAAAGGAAACACGTGCATGATAGATACAATTGTCATTCTTTATTTTTAGCATCCATAATAAATATCATTTTTCAACTTTAAAGTACAAAACGATTTTAGTACTCAATACACTAAATGTGTACATTTGTGTTCTGTACTGACATTCATTTGCAGAAAAAAAGTTCACGTGACTGGTTAATAACATCAGATCGGTTCCGACTTCACTTTGTATTTATACTGTACCTTGACTTGAAGAAACAAGCCCCCGAAACATGGGTAACAGTGCATTAGAACATACCCAATATGCGTTAAATATATTTTTAATTTGGGACTTTTAAACTACAATTTTGAAAAATGATAGTTATTTTAGAACTGATCGACGCTTCCATGACCTCGGACACTGGTGCATACATCCATCAGCTAAACTATAACTAAGTATATAGGAATCAATTATTATACTATTACCATCGGGGAAACAGATTGTTGGTGCAGGCAAGCCAGGTCGCAATAAAAAAGTTGATAGATATCATGTTTTACTTAAAGGGAAATGCAAGTCAGAAAGTAATTTGACTTTAAATTGAATAACCTATTAAGAGGAACGAATTTCTAAAATTCGGAGTATTAAATGTGAAGATATTGAAGGAAAAAAATGGATGAGAATGCATGCGGCCATTTTGAATTTGTGATGTCATAGTGCTGTTATTAAATATTCATTGCGGCTAAGTTAAAAACAGTAGTTTAAAAATATATTAAAGCATGGTAACCCACGTGACACTGAATCAATGTTATCAATTTCAGGCGATAATCAATCGTTCTGTTGCTAACGCTTTCGCCAATAATATATTTGCAACAATTACAAATCGTGTATACAGTCGCAAATATCAAAATTAAAAAAACACAGTTAATCGTGTCATATGTCACAATTTAATGACCATTATGCCATTTTGACCCATCCATATTTTTCTCTGTTCTTCACTGCCCGGCGTACTTAAAATATGTGTCAGTTTCAGTTATTACATGTGGCTAAGAATGGATATGGTATTCTAAATTTTAATAATTCGAACAAATGACAAATAAGTAATAGGTCTAACTTATGTAAACATATAAATTTTATTACATAACTTTTCATCATTATCATCCAGAATAACCGTCCGTCGGCTATTTTCAACTAATAAAGGTATCATCAAAACTTCGGTCGAAAATCGAATTAAGCACAGCAGCCTCGGTTCGACCAAAATGCCGTTTCCTCAACTTTGCTTGGGAATGCCAGGTCTAAACGACCACTATCCATTCTGAGGTCAAAGGCAATGTAACAAATAATGGTGGCCCCGAACTGGCAAGCTGTCCAGATAAATAGCTAACGAGCTGCTCGATAAACTACAGTAGACCCTCTATTTAGTTTAATGTCAAATGCCAAGTGTCAATTCAGTGTCATTGAAAAGCGAGCCCTATTACAAAGGTTTTTATGTATGAATAAATGTCAACAAAGTGAATATAATTCACCCATATCTCTTGTTGCCACCGACCTGAGTCACCTGACTGCCTCTATGTCGTCGTATAGGGATTCTAATAGTGCTCTATATCCTTTTTTAGGGGCGAAAGTAAATGAGATTTATACATCATCCAGTTCTGACTGCCTGCGACAAAAAAAACAATGTTATGTTTTTATTTGTTCTATCTCTACTCTTTGAACACGTTGGGAACCATAATACTGAATTATCTCCAGAACTTGGAGAACTGCTATTTTTATATGTCATGATTTTATTGGAGTTGGGGCTGTTCTTGACAAGAGAATATCATCCGGACATAAAGCATTCCTTTTTATCTACATCACGCCACAGTCACATGACATTAGGTCAATTATTATTTGTTCTATCTCAAGATCCAGTAAAAATGTTTTTGCTCTATCTCCAATTTGAAGAAACATGTTAATGGAAAAAACTTAAAATCGTAAGCTTTCTAGAATTTCGACAACAAACAGATGATCTTCTGGATGTATTTTTCAAGAGCCACTAAATATAAGGACCAATAATTTATCGAGTCTTTAAGGCTATTTTTATAAGAAAAAAATAACCCATTTAAAAGATAGAGCAACGATTCAGGCTAAAATGACTATAATTAGTCACGAAAATGTTCCAATATCCTGTTTCACTCGGGCATATTTCTACCTACAGGTTTTTTAACAATTACAAACATAACATTTTTTTCTGGCTTATGAGAGGTCGATTTTAAGCGTTCTCACATTTTAGTCTACTAAATAAACCAGGTTTAAGCACAACATTTTTGCGTTATATATGTCTATACGCGGTCAAAACACTACTGTATCCAAAACCACGAACGATGGAAAAATGAACATTTTCAGACCTGGTAAAATCGTGTCCAATGTCATTTTCAATGCTGTTTAAAAGTCTCAGCATGTGTCTTTTAATTAGTTTTCAGCGTTGGAAACCATTAGTAGCCTTCAAATTCATACAGACAAAACAACTGTCGTTTCTGAGGAAGGTCAAACTTGCCTTTTAACCCGCGTTTTATTACGTTATGGGTGTCGATAGGATATAGGATATAATTAGTTCTGTCAAACTTATCATCGTCAGCTCTATCAGTGCTTTGATTATATTAAAGGTAGAAAACCTAACAGAAACTTGAACAAATCAAAACGCCGAGTTACCTCCCTCGGCAGCGATTTTTGTCGCCTTTTTCGGGACAAGTCAATTCTTGTCCGGTAATTGTTATAAATATTGTATCAAATTACTAAAATGTACTTTCACTCTTGATTTCGTAAAAACCACTTTTCGACAAACTTTATAGAGAGGGAGTTTTAATCGTTTGGGGAGATATAAAATGGAGATAACTTGAAACAAAATTCTGACATATTTCGTACATGTGTGTGCATCTAATGAAAACAAACCCGGAGTGAAAGTAGCAGAGATATGATTGGTCGAGATATTCACTATTCCGTTGGAAGAGCCAATCGAAATGTTGTTTTCATCGGTCTTTGGTTGTGAAGCTCTTCCGCTCATAGGAGAACAACAAATTTTTACAAAACAACAATTTGATTTCGATTGCAACAGAGTTTTAGAACAATTCTGTAAACTTTCGTTTTAAAGAAGATGGTTATATGAATATTGGACCGTTAACTACGAAATGGCAGAAAGATTAAGTCAAGAAAGTCGTTTTAAAGCGCGGAGAGGCTTGATAAGAAATGGTGAAGGTGGTCAAATGCAAAACTTGCTTGGGGAATTTAAAGGGTTATATGAAGGGAGACTGAAGCGCCTAGAGGAAGCAGATAAGAATGGTGAAGAAAATATGAGAGTAAGTACTGTGCTTGATAGCGACAGAGACATGATATAGATATATTTTATTTATGTTTCTGATAGCGGCATTCCTAAGATAGATGCACTCATTAGCTCTGTCACTAAATTGTGGACATGTTTATTCTGCGGGCCTATCTAAAATGTGTTTTAGCAATTTTAGCAGAAGAAAAGTGTAAATTGTGAATTTGATTTTCCACTATACTTTAATAAGTAAGCAGATGTTGATTGTTTGAAGTAGTAGACAATCTGACAATTTTTATTCAACTACAGGCTTGTAAAATAGGTCTCCCGCAGCTGGAAAGGTGTCAAATACAAGAGAATTTTGTCAGTTAATGCTAAGATCATAGTTATTACTGACTGAAAATTCTTTTAAGCGTCTTAATTCATTGGTATTAACTCTTTCTCTTTGATGTTTGCCAGAGTTTGTTAGTCCCACTAATTTGAGGCATACCCTGTGATGATCAACAAGTTGCACCACATATCCCAGTGTTGTATCAAGACCGCATGATTGCGCTGGAATTATCAGAGAGTGTGACCCAGCACGTATCCCGTTCAATTTATCTCCTTTATGTAACTGTTGGTATTTTATATATATATCTATATTTCTCCCATCTGTGAGGGTTGGACTCAAGGAAATATAACACAATGTCATTTCCATATTTATGATATTTCAGCACCATAATCATTTCCTTTGTAGGTTCTTAAGTAACGAAAAGGATTTCCTACAAATACAAGAAAACAAGCATATTAAAGCATAAAGCAAATAAAAACATACAAAAGCAACTTAAAGCAAATGGGAAATATTTGTACGAGAATAATTTATGACAGCCATTACTGAGTAGAATTCATAAATTAGTTCATCACAGTAACAGTTACTGTTAATAATTGTAAACAAGATTTGAATAAAACTTTATAAAGGAATTTAACCAATTGCATTAATAACCAAATTAAGTAATAAGTGTTATTGATATTGATGGACAAGCCAAGAGGATTGGGACATGGGGAAACCTGGATTTACATCAATCTACAACTGTTTGAAGAATATGATGGAAAAGCTACATCTTTCTACCAGCTTTGTATCTGTCAAACTGTCAAATTGTACTTTTCAAACCCTGCCAAGCATGAGAAAAAGTGAGAGGTTTGATCAGGTGTAAGAATTAAACCAATCACTAGTTCTTATGTTATAATCACTTGTTTTTTCAAAGGCTTTTATGGAAATTAATTTAAATATCCTCTTGATTGCAACCGCAAGGCATAGAGCTGAGATATTTAACATGTAGCATTACCTAGTGGACTTCTCAAGTTGTGAACCACAGAACAAAATAGACCCAGCACAGGGCACTGGCTTTCACATAGGGATATCGGAAAACCTTTAAAAAAATCCTTTTTCTCTGAAACCACAAGGCCTGGAGCTAAGATATTTGGCAGTGGACCTCCACAAAGAATGTTCAAATCATGTCCTCTGGGTAAAACTTGACCCTGCCCAGGAGGTCAATTGTTTTTACAATAGGTTTATATACAGAAAACTTTTAAAACCTTTTCCTCTGAAACCGCAAGGCCTAGAGCTGTAGCATTGCCTCCTGGACCTGTAGTAAGAATGTTCATAACAAAAACTAAACTGTTACCTGTTTCACTGGTGAATATCTCCATAGTGCTGATTACTATGCATCAATAATTATAAATGTGGCGTTGTTTTCCTAGAGTCTGCCCCTTTTGTCTATTTCAGACAGATTTTTTTAGTTGCAGTACTGTTCTTATATGTGAATGTTTTCAGTACATTTTATAAAGTAGACACTGTTAGTAGGCCTTAAGGACCATAAAGGGTTAAAAACTAAGAACTGATACTAGATGTTTTGATGATTGTGTAGTTTTAATATTGTTCCTCAAGGATTAATATTTCTGTCAATTGTTAGATGAGGTGGAAGCTATCTTGAAAATCATCAATATTCAGTGAATTTCACTCAAAGACAATGTTTGTTTCTAGGACATGTCTCAGGACAGTATTCAAACATAATTCAGATATTGCAATTTACCATAAGAAAATAAACAGTCTGTATCATAAAATTTGATGAAACTGAGGAAGTTGATAATATTTACTACCTAAGAACCTTTAATTTCTCATCATTAAAATGAGATAGTTAATTTCATTGTTTCAATAGTACTAGATATTGATGATGCCTTTTCATTATTTCTTTGCTACATGTACGTAAAGTTGATTTTATTGTTATGTCAGTCATATCAAAATATTTTACTGTTTGATTCAATGAATCTCTTGGTAAAATGTATTCATGTATCTATGTGTTTATATACTGAACAAATTAACTGCACATGGCTACATGTAAATGCTTCAGTGAAATATTTCCAACATTATATACATGACTTTGTGTGTCTGGCATGTCTGCAGACTGTACCGCTAAAATGCAGGATAAATCAGTTCTACCTTATTAAATTGGTGTGTAACAGTGATATTACATATATCATTATGTTTGATGCTAATAAAAACAAAGGTAGATCCTCACTGGTGGAAGCAAAACATTTGCAGTTTTGCACACATTGGCCAGAGTGTAAAACTTTGGAGCAAGGAGACACTACATAAAATGTAGTGTATTCAAATGAAAATGAATTTATAATTTCACTAATACACATGAGAGATGGAAGCCTTAAAAACAACCTGGTATTTGATTTTCTCTTGATCTTTATTGCATTATATCGATAAATATATCCCAGGGGTAAAATAAAGTCATACGGAACTTAAATAAAGTCATAAAGGTTTAATTGCAATTCATCAATTTTTAAACTGCAATCCTTTTGCAAATAATGGATTGACAGTTTGAGTGTACCGGGCTTGAACAAAAAGGGCATTCATTGATTTTCCAATGCCCAATAATTAATAGTCTTAACTCTCCGCTATAAAAGGTGATTTAATGAAATCCGACCAGTGTGAATATAAGTATTTTGTCGATCCTTATTTACTTGTTTGCAATACTTGACAATAATATTTGGGATAAAGTAAACGTTTGTTATATCCATAAATAATGGTAGTAATACAGTTTATAAAAGCTTCGGTTAAATTAGCTTTGAAATTTGATTTTAGCCTATAGAAATATCTACAGTAATTTGAACGTTTTCATCTATCTCTTACTATGTTTAACAGTTTTTCAGGTTAATATGCTAATGGATGGTTATTACTTGGCACACTGTAGTCTGCTTAACATTTAGTTGTGATAAATTGGACCTAAAGACTGTTCTACTACATTCATACAGCTACTAATCTTAAAGTCCGAAAAAATTATTTTATACAATTTACAAATCAGTGTCTTAAGTTGCTGTAACTGTTTTTTTTCCACTTTGTAGAAAATTCACGGTGCTACATGTAGCAACAAGCGATCTGCCTTTGCAGCCAGTGCAGATCATGATCAGTATGTACATATGTGCAGTCTGATCATAGTCTGCACTGTTTGCCATTCAGTCAGTGGATTTATACTGAGCACCTTTTGAACAATTAATGGTGTTGTCCAAGTTGAAAAGAGGTCTAGTCCATTTTAGAAATACGGTAGGGTAAGGGTTAAAGGTATTTTAAGGCATAATGATATTTATTTTTTCATTTTAGGAAGGTCATCTTTAATTCCTATCAGAATTTTTTATGAATTTTTACTTTCTTATTTATGGATAGATTACTGAAAGTTAATATAAAGAATTGAATAAGGGTTATATAAGCAAACTAAAAATCTGCATAAGTCCTGTATTTCTTGAGTATTTCCATGCATGTGAATTTTGTTCATAGAGAAAGTGGTATAATGACATTTAGACAAACTGTTATTTAAACTTCCGTTTGCATTTTGAAAAAGGTCAAACCAGCTGTGTGCAAGATATAATTTTATGGATTCCTTTTGGTGAAAAATGTCTAATGGGCTAGAAGTGTACAGTTAGACTGGGTGATAGATAGCTCCATAATGTCATACTTTGATTACTGAGATAGGTTGTCTCCCTTCTCCCATGATGTAACATTTAGTAAAATAAAAGAACCCCCTATCCATGATCCTCAAATTTCATAAATATGTACCATGTAAGTAGCTAGGTGAAACTTTTATTTTTAGGTATCCAAGAGTTCATGTCTATCTTGCAAAATGATTGCTCCAGTAAAGTTAGTCTTAGGTAAAGTGAGAGGGCTACTTTCTTCCTTCTTGTTTTAAAAGATTTTGCTAGATTTTATACTAGATAACTTACTATTTCTAGGCTAGAATCCGTGTCCTACAAGCCTATGTGAATGATCTGAGTGAACAAAATGAGGTTCTTGTACAGACGGTGGAAGAATTGGAGCAGGAGGCAAATGAGAGGGTAGAGATGTTGGAGTCCAAACTGCAGAAAACATCAGGCACTCATAAGGTATGGTTCACTGGGATTTTATCAGATAAGACAAAAGTTGGCAATATTTTGTTCAGTTATGTGGGGGGATCATTGTTCTTCCATGGTCCTTTTTGCTTTCTGAAAGAAAATCTTCAGAAATAAAAGCTTGAAAGTTGATGGTCTAAGCAGCTGGTATGAGTATAAACCTTGGATAAAGTGGCACGCAGTTGTCTAAGGTGTAATTTTACAAACTATAACATGTATGCTAGAATCTCAAGATATTATTTTTAAAAAGCTAGGCGAGAAAAAGTGAGTTGAAATAGAAGTAAGCTGTCTTATATATTTAACACTAAGTCTTGAACTATGATTTTCAGTGGCGCATGGCCAGTAATGTGTTATGTACCTATTTGTACAGTAGTGTGCTAATATATACCTTAATATATGCAGAGGCCTTTCTTTGGAATTGGAGCGATGGTATAGAGGTTTAGGTGTCTGCCTTTCATCCTGGGTGCGGGTTTGAGCCCCACCAAGGTCACGGCCGTACTTCCTCATATGACGCCAGTACTGGTTTTTCCAGGAAGCGGACTAGAGAGTGACTCGATAAGCTCAAAGCTTTCTTCACAATTGAGCTAAAATAAATTAGTATAGGATAAACTAAGCTATCACTGATGGGAGACAACTCTGCTTGTCCTAATGTTGGGTTATTCAGGATGTATTGCGGCTAATAAAGTTTCTTTTATTGGCTCTTGAGTCTGTTTGCTCAAGTTTAGCATGTTTGTTCTTGTTTCAAAGTTTGTGTAATACTATAGAAGATATTTAAGGTTTATTTGCAGTTGACCCATGCCATGTAAACTTAATGATTCCTTTATAAACATGTCTAGATTAAACCTTATTGATTTGGTAGAAATAAAGCAATGCAGTAATGCCACAGGATAAAAGTTTGGACATTTTATAGAAAACTAATAGGTCCAGCAGTTTCTTGATGCATCTATTGTTAAAGTCACTTAGTGGTCATTTCTAATTTTCTTTGAAACTGATAATGAAATTTTCACAAGAAAGTTTTTTTAGAGACCAAATTTTAATCATCTTTTTAATCCATTACCTGCTGGAGGCTTGGATTCAGTCTTCATAACCAGTGTAGATCATGATCAGCCTGCATGTCTGTGCATTCTAATCATGATCTACACTGTTTGCTATTCAGTCAGTAAATGTTTCAATGAGCACCCCTTTGAATGATCAATGGTTCTGTCCAAATTGAAAGATCGGCCAGGTATATTAACCAAGTAATCGTGTACTGTCGCGTTTGTAGTGGTTGAGGAATCTGTACTGGTACAGTATAGTGCATGTACATGAATGTATTCCTAAAATGTCCTCTGTTTTCAGAATGCATGAACTGCAACAGAAATATTACTACATGATATATGATTCTGTCAGAGTTTATACTTTATATTAATACATAGCGATAAAGGTTTCCTAGGAGTTGCTTCTATCAGCATTATGTGCTTTATCTCCTGGAGACTTGATGATAGCTACTTCACAAGTATAAAATCCCACAATAAATAAATTGAATTTGTAAATTTTATGTTTCAACTTGTATTGACTTTGCATGCATGGTTTGTGCATTTCTGCTTTAATGTTAGATCTATATCAGAGTTGAGTTTCTATATAAGTTTTTGTCTTGATTTTGCAAATCTATCACTATTTTATTCAATTAAAATAGGCAATTTTCTTGCAAATGTCTAAATGTGTCCACTTTGATCAAAGTTCCTACCATAAGAAAATTTGATATTGACATCTTACAACAGTCTTACATAGCATATTATAATGTAATAATTACTATAAAAGAATAGCAAAGAATTTATCAAAAGTGGGCATTTACAATCTCTGTTCTCCCTGTCTTTTCAACTTTTTTTTATGATCTTCATGCAAATTTGTCGTATGTCTTACTATAATATTTCCTAAAAGTTATGTATGTTTTCTCCGTTGCATTTCTTAACGTTGCATGTTCATATTGTGAATGGAAGTTGGGCGGGCTGGGGCTTCTGTTAATTTATTTTATTTGAATTGATTTGAAGCAAATTTTATAAAGGTCCGTCCATAAGAGCATATTAGCTTGTATTCCTGGATGAGACCTTGGCATGTCTCCTACCATGCCTATACCTAGTCCAAAAAAGGAGAGATTTACCTGACTGCAATTTCCAGTCAGTTTCAGCCAAAGAGTGAATTTGATTGGTTGCCAAAAAGTAGGTCAATCGCGGTGACCTATGAGATCTGTGAGTGCGATTGACTGGGGCTTCTGTTAAAATTTTTATGGTTACCATATGATAATTACAACAAAAAAGATAAATATGATAATTGCTTTATAGCAATTTATGTAAAATGTAAAAAATAACGCTATTGACAGCAATACAACAACAATAATACTTTATTTGGCATCAAATATTACATAACATTTATAGCCGACAAAATACATATATTAAACATGTACTAAGTGTTCATTTCATAGATTTTAAACAATTCATATAATACAGCAGAGTGTTTACAGAGAAATGTTCAAGAACTCAATATAAACTTAAAATAATACATAAATGGCTTACTGTATTTCTTCTATTTCCTTAAAAGCAAAATATAGATATTTCGATAAGTTAGTTAGTGTTTTCGCATTTTTTGAAGATAGCAACATTTGTAACTTTTGTAGTGTTGGCCAATGGCAAAAATAAGGCTTAAAATACTGTCTACGTACTGTATAATACTTCGAACCGACAAGCAAAAAGTGGAATTGGACAGGTATAACATATTATATGATACTAATTTCATTATCATCATCATCATCATTATCACCTTTACCACCATCATTATCATTATCAGTTTTGTACTTATGAATACCAGTTTTACCATTCCAGATTTTTAGGTTTTAATAAACTTTATTCAAATGGTTATAACAATAATTGCAGAAACATAGTTCCTAACATAAAAGGGCGAAAAAATCTACTCTGAACTGACCATTAAAAATCTGATATATTAAAAAAAAGTTTAAAAGATTGAAGTTGTTGTAGAAATGAATGTTGTGAAAATGCAAATGATGACCATTTTAAGCCAGATTGATCATGATTGTAGGCCAATTTAACCAGCTATAACCATTAGCATTACAAAAACGGGTATCAGTCAACAATCTGCCAATATCTATGTAATTACCAATATCAACTTCCAATATCATACTTATTTTGCGTTAGCCATCCAGGTGAATTAAAATTTTGTCAATGTAAACTGCCTGTATTTGGTATCTACATTGGCGGCTGCATATTTTGCATGTACACACTTGTCTTTTGAGAAATGTCCGTACTTCCCGCGACAAAAGATAAGCAGATAAGAGCTTACCTATGCTAACCTTGTAATCAGTTATGATTGAATGGAGGGACTCTTTTAACCTAAGTTTGAATAGTGTATAAACACAAAAGGTAAAATCGAACGGATTAGCTTCGACAACGCTATAGGAAGTCATGCTGCTAGTGTATTATGGGATGTATGTAATTCAAATAGTGACTGTGATAATTGGATGAATTTTGACAATGTTTTGATTCTCGTAATAATGGAGTGACATAGTGTTTACAGTCTTGTGCATACTTTTGAGTGTTAATTTGGTGCTAATTTAAAGTACTTTCAGCTGGAAGTGTAACTAGGCTGATGCTAAAAGTAGAAAGTACAACTTGCAGGGTTTATTTGAAAAAAATGATATAGAATTTATCAACGGAATTAAAATAATGTTGTGAAAGGATTTATCAAAAGGAATTATATATAAGTACTAGGGGAAGTCCTAGGGGATGGAAGGAGATAGGGGCTACACAGGAAGTCCCGGCCCAAGTAAGAAGGTGACATGGAAAGAACCCATTGAACAAGCGGTTTGTATTTTATAATTAAATGCAATCTCTTAAAAGAAAATTCTTTTAATTTCTGGTCAAGCAGATAATAGAAATATAATGTACAGGAGATCTCTTGTAGCATTTCTAAATGGTTAGATTGTTGCTAAGGATCTGTGAGGGTTATGTTGGATGGTCTGAAAATGGACTTGCCAGAACTGTTTTGTCTTTCTATGCATATATACCATATTTCTCCAGTCACTCTGCAGTTGTGACCCAGTGTTTATAGACCTTATACTACCAACTATGTTTCCTCAGTCATTGAGGAGGTTTAGTTTTTGATTTGTCAAAATTTGGTGAGGCTCTATCTTAGCTGCTTGCTCCACTTGATTGGCACATTTTGTAGAGACTAGTGTTCAGCAAGTGTGTCTTCTCTAACCACAAAGCTGGTAAATGGTAAATGGTTTGTAATATTCCATGTTAACATAGTAAGACACTGAAAACATTGACTCAGTAAAAGTTAGCAGTTATTGTTCAAACTTGTAAAGAGTACCTGTAAGAGTGACTTTCTTCCATCAAAGAATGTTTCCTGTTCCATTTCTTTACCACTGGTTTGCGTCAAAGTTTCAGGTGTTTCTGTTTTGGTAAAGTAAATCTAGTTAATTTCAATTATGATCTTGGTTTATTGCATCACTCTATAATCAGTGTTCCACCAGGACGCTCTATGTTGTTGGTTGGCATTTTCTTATATTTTCATATTTCAGAATGAGAGGCATGAAACTTAGGCTCTGTGTACATGTTCCTGAATTTTCCACAGCATCAAAATCAGCATGTTTATGTTTGTACTTACTTTAAACAAAATCTAGATTTTTTCAGTTCCACTAGCTTACAAAATTCTCCATACTGCAGAATAAGAATGAGGTTTTAAGTCTATTTCAGTTTGACATGCATGAAGAAGGTTTTATGGAAAGCTAAGATTGTTTTCCTTTGTAATGTTCAAACTCTTCAAAGGAATGTGAATTAGTCAGGATATGTGACACTTTTATATCATGTAACTGGTACATGTATCCTCCTTTGCTTCTTCCTGAATCATCATCATCTTTCTCATGATGTTCATCATTTACATGGTCATCACCACCATCATCATCTGGTTGATTATTAAATGTATCAAAACATATGGAAATTCAACACATATAATTATATATGTGGTCTTTCTTTAACTATTTCTGGAATAATGGAACATTTTACTGTACACAGCCACTTTCTTCAAAGCTTCACCATGTAACAATCAATGTCAAATGATTGAAAACTATAATATGTATTGATCTCATTTGTAAAATGCATTTTCCTATATTTCTGAGCCCTTGAAAAGAGAAATTTATTAATAATTGAATGCATTAGATCTATTTAAGATAAATTTGATGGCAGGTTATTTATTTGATACTTTAATTGTATTGCGTAATATTTGTTAAGGAAATATTTATAAAAATATTGAAGAATTATGACAGGGGTTCAAAGCATGGCAATCAAAGTTATAACAGGCCAGTCTGTTTATAGGTCTGTGTTGTGGTTCATTAGAATGAGAGAATGTTAAATAATAAATAAAGTTGTATTGAAATTGGATCTTGTCCATGAAACATTAATGTTTATTTTCTGATTGAGAGAGAGATGAGCCTTATATATGTATGAATTAGCCCCTTGGTTGTTGTTTCAGGCATTTATAATGTCAAGTTTTGTGTGACAACTTCCATAAAATTTTCTATTAAACATTTGAGTGAAATGGTGTTGTAAAACATGGCCCAAACAGGGCTGAAGTGAAGCTCATATGATGTGAACTGCTATTCACATAGAACTAAACAAATACATCGACAGGATGTCAACATTATTCATTTGTTATTCCTATTACCTGTGAAGCCTAGAGGCGTAAGGGGCCTTCACTTTGATTTCTTCATCTAGGTCTTTCCTAATCTGCCACCTTTGCCTTGTTTTAAGACACATGTGGGGATGGGGACTGAGCTTTATGTCATGGGTGGAGGTTCACTCTTTGTCTTCCCTTAGGGTACTAGTTGAGGGCCTGTCGGGCAATGTTCCGAGGCTCCTACCAGCTGATGTGACCAATCTACCACCATTTTGTTTTCTTAGATGATCATGGCAATTTGTTTCTGATGAGTTTTCATACACACAGCTTCCTAATATAGATGGCTTTGGTCCAGGCGAATTAAGAGGGTCTATGTTAGGGTGTTGGTTTATGTAGACCTGTGGTGTATTTATCCATGTCACGTCTTTATATAGATGGCTTTGGTCCAGGCGAATTAAGAGGGTATATGTTAGAGTGTTGGTTTATGTAGACCTGTGGTGTATTTATCCATGTCACGTCTTTATATAGATGGCTTTGGTCCAGGCGAATTAAGAGGGTATATGTTAGAGTGTTGGTTTATGTAGACCTGTGGTGTATTTATCCATGTCACGTCTTTATATAGATGGCTTTGATTCAGGCGAATTAAGAGGGTATATGTTAGGGTGTTGGTTTATGTAGACCTGTGGTGTATTTATCCATGTCACTTCTTTATATAGATGGCTTTAATTCAGGCAAATTAAGAAGGTATATGTCAGGGTGTTGGTTTATATAGACCTGTGGTGTATTTATCCATGTCACTGACCCATTACCTTGGATGTATTAAACAGTCTAACCTTTGTCAAGAGGTGACCATTGAGTCTGACATTACAACATAACATTTGGTTTGGAATCACACAAAGCAGTATGAATGTCAAGTGTTAGATGTAGCCGAATTGCTGTAACTAACTGCCTATTAGAAAATGTAAATGATGATCTTTGTTAAGAAATGCTGTAAAATGATGATCTTTGTTAAGAAATGCTGTAAAAGGGTGAAGCTATCTTGCTACATCAGTCCTGTTTTATTAATGTGTCAAGTGTTTTTAACAGTTTTCAATTAAAAATGACCCAGACTTATTTCATGGAAGATTTCAGAAAGGATCAAGTAAAGTTAATCCCAAACAATGTTTATAGCACATTGCCCCTGATCCAGCACTTAATGTTAAATAAAGAAAATAAGGCCAGAGTTTTTTTATTTTTTGTTTTACGGGAATTTTTTCAAAAATAAGCGCCAGGAGGAGGGAATAAAAATAAGAAAAAGATGTCGAAAAATGAGCGTCGAGAAAAAAGAATAAAAATAAGATGGATTTTCCATATTTTTTTCTTTTTTTTTTGGAAACCTTTATAGAATGTATGTTTTGAAGTTCAAACAGTGCACACTTGTTTTGTACTTACTGCCTGTTGTATAATAGTTCTGTATTATAAAAGGCAAAACAAGCTGTCATTTTCACAAGATGATTATTAGTGACATGGTTGAGTGTGAGCTTGTCATGCCAAAGGTACTGGGTTCAATTCTCGGTTTGGCCTAAAGGTTGTTCTCCTCTCGGTTACTTCAATGGCGACGAGGATAAGTTCTGATAACTCAGTGACTGGGAATAGGCCACCAGGGGAGCAATAATGGGCTAGAAACTGCAAGGCTGTACAGTTGATGTCCGGCGCCATAACATAAAGAGGGGAAGAGTGTAGTGATATAGGCCACTTCAAACAGCCTCGCTGTTGGGATACCTCTTTAGCGACATGACTGTGTGTGCACCTTTCATGCCAAAAGATACTGGGTTTCGATTCCCGGTTGGGTCTAAAAGATTTAACTCTGTCATGCTTTGAAGGATCTTAAAATAACTTGGCACAAATTCTAGCACATCAAGACGACGTGTGCTGCAAGACCCACGTCCCTACCTCAAAGGTCAAGGTCACACTTAGAGTTTGAAGGTAATGGAATCCTGTATATATGCACACATTCGAGTCCGGACTGTAACTTTGTCATGCATTGAAGGATTTTAAAATAACTTGGCACAAATGTCTAGCACATCAAGCCGATGTGTCGCATGGATTTTAAAATTACATACCACAATTATTGAGCACATGGAGAGGACAAAGACTGTGAGACACCCTTTCGGGGCATTCGTCACTTGTGAGGGACAGCTCTTGTTTTTCTCTTTGGTTACTTTAGACATATTATTTTCGACCAAAAAGTGTAAAGGCTAAAAAAAAATATGTGTGGTTCAGGTAACATTGGTCAAAAGAAATAGGGTAGATAGGTCGGTCTTTTTTCCAGGCGCAAGTTGTTACAGGCGTACAGTACAGGCCTGGAGGATTATGCAAAAACGCGAACTCCACACTTCAAGGGAGTAACTCAAAGACAAATAACGTGACTTGAGTGAGCTTGGGAGTGCATGAAGTGACTTGTCGTCAAATAGTCTGGCGGGAGTAAAATCGCATCACTTCGCGTGATTTTACAGGTAAATAAATGGGTTTACAGGACATAAAAATCAAATTTATTATAGCCGGTAGGAAATGTGTCTACACGTGAAATGTTTTTGAATTGTATGCATGTAACATTCAAAAATATTTGCCGACCGACGTACATTTGTATAGCGTGTTCAATATATTTTATCAACAAAAAAAAAACTTACTCATAACATTATCATTCCAAACTATTATTTCTAATCCAAAATTATCAGACTATTGTCAAGAATTACTTTTTCATGTCTCAAACTGTCAAATATCTCGATCGTTTGATGCCACGTGCTTCACTAAGATCAAACAAACTCACATGTACAATGTACGTCGGCGTTGTTCTTTGATCTCGTTGACACCTGCGGCTTTATCTTTATGAATAAAAAGAGGTTGCAGTAAAAATAAATATTTCGGCAAAAGTTATTCATTAAAATAAATAGCAGAAAATTGTTACTGGAAAAGCGTTGGCTTTGACAGTTGATGAAACAATTAATGACAAAAAAACGGGCACGCTGGACGCCTACGATTTTCTTTAAAACAGAACGTTTTGATTTAAATACAGAACAATTGGAAATGTTAATTGATAAATACTTTTGCATTCACAACTCAGTCAGCGGTGTCACACAGCTTGGATTTGCCAACAATTTCATAATTGACTGGATTAGTACGACAGGCCATATTCTTATCGCGAGGACAATGCTAAGGGACAGCGGATTTTTAACGGAAATAAAATTTAAATCAACATGATAAAGGTGATAAATATTTTAGGTTCTGACAAAAGAAATAACTCAATACTTTTTGAAACAATAAAAAAACAACATAACGCTGTGATAGTATACCGTAGCGGCGATTCTCAACGAAAACGGCGATTGTCTGATTCGATCTTTGTGATTCAAGGATCTAAAATCAACAGGTTGCTTTTACAGGTGTGTTTTACCAATATTTTAATTAATAAATACTGCGGGAAGGGAGTCACTCCAAAATACTCGGAGAAACGCTGTTGTGAAATTAGCGTTAGGTTAAATAACACTAAATTTATTTCTTTCGGAGATAGAATCAACGGGCGGCGGAAAAAATAAAAATAAAAGTTAAGAATCGAATCTTTTTCTTATTTGGGTTTTGCAATATTTAGGTACGGCGCTCCCGTAAAACGAAAAATAAAAAAACTCTGGCCTAAAAGTGATTAGGAAAGGATTATAATGAAGGACAAGTCTGTACAAAACAGCACTTAAAGTATTTTCAACAGGAAATTTATAAAAAAATATATTTTTAGTTTTCCATGCATACATGAACATGTTAATTACTATGCATATTTAAGGTAGATGATATAAGTTAAAGAGAAAATAGCATAATTGGACTGTAAATTTGGAATTTTGACAGAATTTTAACTGACTATTTAAAATAGTTGAAGCATTTATCATGAACAGCAAGATGTCTGTTGTTAAAGTAAGTTTTAATTTTGTCTTGTTAATTATCGTTGATTGTTATTGGTAGGAGGAAATGCAGGGATCACAAAGTCAAAAATTAGTGCACATAATGGTCTATTACAGAGGAATAGACCTAATATGTCTGCATGCTTTTATGGCAATTATCCTTTGGTATAAGATGAAACATACTTCTTGCTGTCAAGCTCAGTGGTATAAGATGAAACATACTTCTTACGGAACTTGACAGTAATGTTGTTCCTGAAGCATGGATGCTATCACTAAAGGCTGTTAAATTTTGCTCTACTTGGTTACTTGCAGAGGTATATTTGCCAGTTTAAATCAGGTGACATCACTTTCTGTTTCTTGATGAACTCTTACCCTATTAAAAGTCCATCTCTCAGTATGCTTAGTACCATTTGTTGTCAGATGTAAGCCTTAGTTCGAGATTAATAGTGTGGGGTGAAGACCATGATCTGTGCTAGACTTCTTCCAGGTGGATAGTACGTTGTTCTGTATAAGGGGATGCTGTTACTCTGTACATTCAGAGCCTCTGTATTGTCACAACACAGTCATGGGTTCTGCTACCAACTCAGCTCTGTATGTGAAAAAACTGGGACCTTCTTACGGATACGAGAGTCTAGGTTGGTCATTCTCAGTGACAATGGTTAGTTAAATTGCGCATCTGTACATAACTGATACAATGTTGAAACGGGCATTAGAACTGAAAAAAACACCAACATATAATATATAACACTCTTTGTACATGCCAGGGCTAAGTAATTAGCATTTTGTCCTCTGTCCAAATTAAGTATAATTTCAACATATTTTTCAAAACTGGTAGACAGTCCGAATGAAATATATAATTTAGTATTTGATTGAAGTATTTTAAGATTAGCTGACGTGGGATATCTCGACATGTATCTTGGCTGATCAATATATTATGTTTAATTAAATCACAGAGTATTGAATGTTTGATTGAACCATTCTTGTCTTTGTCTTCAAATATTTATCTTGAATAATTATAGATATCAGTTTATATTAAATCTATATTTTCGGTATCTTTGTTGTGATTCAAAAGCTGGGTTCTCCATTGAGTGCAACAAGTAGGCCCCAGCAGTTCTGATTCTTTGTAGGTTACTGACTGTAGTACTTACTCTTTCCACAAGGGTGGTTACTTTACCATACATATGAGTCAAATGATTCATAAAGGAATCTTTCTGTTAAAAATTGCAAGTGATAAACAGAGGTTGTGGGTTTAAGCCCATGACATAACTTGCAGCACTCTGTGACCTTCTACCAGTGTTGCAAAGTTTACATTTATCAAAGAAGATTATTTGAACTTGTTACAGACAGCTTGCGACTTATGAAATAATATCCGTTCCAGTGGTGTTCATTGTATAATAAACAATGATTTGGAGTTCTTGTGTGCATACATCATGCGTCATTGTGACGGCATTATTGACGGCATATTAGCCGGCATGGTATTAATGGCAAATAAAATAAAACCTAATATATCTATTCTTTGTACATAGAGACAAAAATAGCGAGTCATATTATAACATGATTTCTTTCAGTCAATATTTCTACATGGATTACAACTTTGTAAATGTTTTTATCTACAACTATTTGCTCACAATTTCTCTATCAGCTCTTGCTTTCTGTTCCTGCTTGTTTGACAGATTTCAAGTACATTGTATATTCTAGTATTGTGAAAATCTGTTCATTATCTCTCTCTTATTGATCCAAATGACAATTTCAAATGTATCTTTTATTGCAGCCATTAAAATCTAAACTTTCTTTGGATTAAGGATAAATGGTGGTTTTACTGAAATTGTTTGAAGAAGAGTTTTTCCCTATCTATGGTGGCTTTTTGTTGACAACACAAAAGAAAAGTGTGCTTTTTGAGGGGAGAGTCTAGGTGTTGTAAGCCAAGGCGTTGGCAGTTAAAACTGGAGGTTGAGATTTTTAAATTAACTTAGGTCAGAAACCTCCTTAAAATGACTGGTGAACCAGATATAAGAGAGACTTGACACTTCCCTGTTATGCTAAAATCAGTTTGTATAAGAATAAACAAGATTTGTTGTTGAAGTCATATTTTTTTATTTAAGCTTTGTAAGCACTGAATGAAACCTCATTTAAAGCTCTTCTACCAAGAGGAGGTACACTTTTAGATATGTACTTTTAGTAAAGGATTTTGATTTTTGCTACACCATTTTTGTTGATAATCAGTAATTTGCTAACTCAGCAACTAGTGGATGATGTTCAACAAAACTTTCATGAAAAGTTTCAATTTAGATATGAGTATTGTCAGAATCTTCTGGCTCCTTGACTTTTCACACAGTTATCTTTCATAGTACATACAGCACCATTATTCCTTGCTATTTCTCAGCAATCACTAGATATGATGTAATGAAAATCTAAGGAAAAATGTAATAAAAAATTATGGAAAGCTTCATGATTAAGAGATGTGCTTATTTTCAGCATGTTCTCGTTTGATGATTATTCATGGAGTTATGACCCTTGATTACTGCTATAATATTATATTATATATTTATATGGCTTCATAATTGCATGCAACCACTGACGAGTGAGGTTTGAATACAATTAAACTTAATTAAACGCTTTACTTTTCAAATACAGGACAGAAGATTCCAGATGTATAATTCTAACTTTAATTTCGAGTATACCTTGAGAAGCAATGTCTTTCTAGTTTGCTAATACAAACACCAATAGATGTTTTTTTTTGTTGATTTTCTCGTCATTTTCTAATCTAATTTACATGAAAACCTTTTATGTGTGAACGAATGAGCTGAACATTGTAGCTCTCTCTTTTCTAGTTTTTCAGGCTTAAAATTGGATTTAGGAAATGATAGCATAAATTGATGTCCTTATTCAAGTTTTAAAATAAAGTTTCAATAAAACACCCAACATTTCCTGTAATTTTGTCAAAGCGTTTTTATTCTGTTACTTTACATTATTCATTTATGCAGTTTTTGCAAACATACTGCTTTTTGATCCAACAAATAAACTGGTCATTTCCACTCTAGGTAATGAAAATGGTTTGAAAGATTGTGATGTGCTTTGTTGTCTGTGGACCGATATTGGAACATGCTTTATTTTTTCTCAGTTAATTTTATAAGATTACAAAGAAGCATAATATTATGTATAATACATATAAGTCATTTTGATAAGGTGGAGTAAGTTTTTGAAAACTGATCACAGACAACTCAAATGTAAACCCTTATCCTGCGCTAAAGACAGAATTCTTTTTAAATAGTTATCCAGTGTAAAAGTTGAAAGTGGATATTCAAGAGAATCGGAGTTTAATTTTGTCCTGATGAAGGAACTGGGAGGGGTCTTCTTGCACAAGTTATCTTTTTCATTAGAATACTATTGTGTCATTGTATTTCATAATATGCATAGTAATGCCTGTTTACGAAAGGTGTTTTGGGGCCAGGCAAAAACAACGAAATCCAATAATTTTAAACAAAAGCCCAAAAAAGCTTTACAGAATACCTGATTATTATCAAATATCTATCTAAACATGTCAAATCTTACACGAGCCTCTGCAAAAGCTATTTACAAGGCTCGCCACTTTTGAAAAGACTAGATCATTACGATAACGATAGCTTTGTTGAGGTGTTCAAACATTTCCCCTGCCCATAGAATGATGGTTTCATGAGCCAGTTACGTAGTTTTGGTATGTGATTGAATTGTTAATTTTCTTATGAATTCTTCTAATTTATCATTATGGCTAAATAATTTTTGACAGTTTAATTGAAAAAAATATGTTAAGTTATCATAAATTGATTTAAATTAGTTGAATTTGTATTGACTGTTGCATAATAGTTTAGATGAAGATGTTCGAGAGACTTCTGAGTTCCTCAGTTAGGAACTGGTTGTGTGGTTGTTCTTCCTTTGATATTTTTGTTGTAACGGGCTGTCCATTAACTGAAGTGTACTACAATGCAACGATCCATGTTGTTTCTGATCAAACTTAGGTCTTATCAAGCACTGTGTTGTCTTTTATAAAGAACTACCAACTGTGCCTTCTTGCATTCATAGACAAGTAGAAAGCTACAGGATATGTCACATTGATTGGCCATGATATTTAGCCAGGTCTGATTGATGATTGTCTGTTGTTTGTTGTCTGTCAACATTTTGATTCAAATGACATCTCCTCTGAAACCACCAGGCCAATGTTGATGAAACTATGCAGGGATGTTCCTTGCATGAAGCTCTACCAAAATTGTTGAAAGAATTCCATTCCATGCAGAACTCTGGTTGCTGTGGCAACAAATAGGAAAATCTTTAAAAATCTTCCTCTCTGAAACCACAAGGCCTAGAGCTTAGATATTTGGCATGAAACATTGGCCAGTGGACTTCTACCAAGATTGCTCAAATTATGACCCCTGGATCAAAATTGACCCCGCACGGGGGGCCACTTAGTTTTACATAGGCAAATATAGGAAAAACTTTAAAAATCTTCTTCTCTGAAACGACAAGACCTAGAACTTCTATATTTAGCATGTAGCATTGTCTAGAGGACCTCTACCGAGATTGTTCAAATTATGACCCTTGGATAAATATTGACCTTAGCCAAGGGGTCACTTAGTTTTACATAGGCTTATATAGGGAAAACTTTAAAAATCTTCTCTGAAACCACAAGGCCTAGAGCTTAGATATTTTGCATGTAGCATTGCCTTGTAGACCTCTTTAAAGTTTGTTCAAATTATGCTCCTGGGGTCAAAATTGGTCTTTCCTGGAGGGGGGAGGGAATTTTGATTTTTACCAAGGTGAGCGATATAGGGCCATGTTGGCCCTCTTGTTTAATGTTATAGTACATATTGAGTTCTGCTGTTGCATGTTAAGATCACTTTATTTTACTTCAGTAGGAAATCAGGCATTTTTTGTGGGGAATGCCTCCTACCATTGCGAGCGTAATACAGACGTGTACATATTTGCTGGACTTATTATTGAAATTTGCCTTTCTTTCAAAAGGCAAACAAAATTTACATATAAATGCCGCATTAAACAGGATCGGTTTGTGTATGTGTATTTGAAATTGGCAGAAAAATTTTGTCAAGCATCATCGAAACAATAAAATTGGAGAGTGAAGTGCCCTGTATGACTTTAATGGTACCTTGGTGTTGACCATATCTGACTTTATATACCCTTAACAAAGTTCTGTTTGAAATAGAAAGTCCCGTTATCAAAATTTGATGTGTGTATAATGATAAAAATGATTCCAGTTTGAGAGTTTGATACACTTCGGACATTTTGATACAGGTACCTATGGAAGTGTACCAAAGCGTTGTTAAGGAACTTGAAATAAAAACACCAGTTTAAAGGATACATACACATATTTAATAAAGAAGTTTTAGTAAATTGTTTTATTTGAGGAAGGTGTTATTGAGCTGTTAGACTAGGATGAAACATCCAAATTAAAGTGCTTGTTTAGAAAGTTTGTGATTATTCTGCGTTACAATGTATGGTGGTACAAGATTCAACAGGCACTCTCATGATGTAAGTTTATGTTTTAGCAGGATTATTCAGTGTTTATAGGTGAAACAGGTCTTGGAGGTGGATGGTTTATTGAGAAGTTTGGAGGTTGTAGTGCCTCAGCCTTGTTTGCCTTTATTTTTTTATTGTCACTCCACTTTGGTTCAGGTTGTTGTCCTGAATTGTTTGGGACATTGGTAGCAGCCTCTGTTTGTAAAATTATGTTTATTTTGAATGTGGGAAGCATTAGGCTTAATTTTAGTCCCACATTTAAGAAAGTTTAGCTGACAAAGCAGTTTTATCATCTTAATTTATGTCTGAGAGAAATTTTAGGGATATCACAGTTGTATACTGTATAACCTGTGTTTTCAGTCACTTAAGGGATGCAATAAAAATGGCTTCCATAAGTTGTTTTTGTCAATGTAAATGAAGTTGTTCTTGTCTTAAAAAAAATCGTTTGCAATACTGGCTATCTAAAGCAAGTGGATATTTTCTGCTCAGGTGTTTTGACTGTATGACTGTAACCCTTAAAATGGCCTTGGCTAAAATGTGGTATTGAACTGAAATTAAGATATTACAGGCATAATATAGCATGGCAAAAGATCATAATCAGCAGAATATTGTTAATCGCTTGTATAGGAATTCAATCATCGTAAAATCTTCAGTGTAGAAATAGTCAATGTTGAAACGTACTAACTCAGAAATGTTAAGGTCTACTTGCATAAAGACAGGTAAACTTAAGTGGTTATTGAACTGAATTTGAACATTTTTATTGATACATCTATCAATTTGTATCTGTTATTATTTATAATAATCCATTTATATGATTAGTTTGAAGTATCGTATTTACAACTAGTGTATACATGTACCGGTCCTGAGGGGTTGACTGGGAATTTGAAATGGCGTCTTTGAAGTAGAATAAACTTGGAGTTTTCTATGTTTTTTATATGAGAGAGTTTACGCTACAATGTCACGACTGTCTGGAGGATCTTTTAAGAGGGTTGGTTCAGTTTTTTGGTGAAACCTTGAAGTAGATTCATAAATTCCAAAGTAATCTGTAGTGTAACCTTTCAGTGTAACAAAAATACTATATGTAATCACAACAAAAAGTAGTTTGGAAAAGCTGTGCCAGAAAAGGCATTATTCTGTGCGGTGTAACTAGGTTTTGTTCTCTCTGATTCCGGCATTCAGTGTGTTAGTGGTAACAAGGATTTAGCAGCTGCATGCCTTTCAGGGCAAGTATTCTTGCTGTCTGTGATGCAGATGGACCTATATAACAGTGATCACTTGTTAATTAATTTATTAATTCAGCAAATAAATATGGATACTGTTTTCTCATTTTAGGAGTACATGGCGAAGGCACGTGACTTGGAGAGGGAGTTACGGTCTTTGACTGTAGAAAAGGCCAGGGCAGAGGCAATGTTGGAAGACTTACAGGTGCGAGTGGACCGGAACGAGGAGACCGTGACACGATTGCGGAGTGAGAACTCCAACCTGAACCATGATCTCGATCAGTTAATTAATGTTATAAGCACTGCCAGAACTACCGGGAAATGGGAGGTAAGTAATTTATTCATGTGTAAATTCTAAACATCAGATAACTTTGGCAAGTCAGTTCTTGAAAAGGAATAAAAGTTTTATGAAATTACTATCACTTTGCAGTAAGGAATGGAAGTGAAGCAGGGATCTGTACTAAGTTCAGTAACATTTCGAACATTTATCGTACAGATTTGTAAAAAATGTTCAATTGGTGTGAAGTGCCTTCAGCTTGCATTGTACTGATATTAAGTTGTCTTTACCTAGACACTGATGATGTTAATTTCTATAACCTCATATTTTACTTTAATTTTTGATTTTGAAGAGCTGAACTAGAAACCTGCATTTCCTTTTGTATTTTAAGTACATGTACGTTGATTCAGTATTGACCTATGCTTTTAACAGGATTATATTATATTCATGTTTTTTTATTTGTTCTAAGAAGACAGTGTATGTTTCAGGTGGAAAATGTAAGATTCCGAGAACTTACTCCAGAACAGGTTTTCGGATCCATGCATGAACGTCTTATGCATATGCGCGTGTCAGATGACGTCCCATCACATGACCTCAGGGATCTACGAGAACAGATTGCCAGAAAAGATGACTTGATCAGTCGTTTACAAGCAGACCTGGCACAGAGACAGCGACTTTCCTCAGATCAGGTATGTCATCGCACTCAGAATGATTAGAGGAGTTACAAATACATTACTTTGAAGTAAATATATATTTATTGAGCATTACTTTCAGTAGTGTCTTCAAATGTAGCCCCTTGGATGTCTTCTTGATAAGGGTTTACCTGTAAATTCGGTAAAACTTTAAAGGTATTAAAAGAAAATTTTTGTTCCTACAGGTACGTGTAAAGAATGTGGACATTGTAATTTACTGTATGTAAATATTGTTAAAATGTTTAAATATAATCATCGTTTAATGTTTTAGCTACAGAGAAGTGGAGAGTTTGATAAAACATCTAGTCAAAGCCAGTCGGAGAAAGATTATGCAATTGTCAAGTTGAAAACAGATCTCCGGCGCTCAGAGCAGCGGGTTGATGACCTGAATATGGAGGTACGTTTTAATGTGGTTGAAGTGAAGAACTAACTTGTCTCATATATATGGTGTAGGTCACTGCATGAAACACATATTACATAATGTTAGTGTGGCTTTGGACATACGTGTTACACATAGATACATGTTCCACATCTTGTATTGCCAAACTTTTGTGAAGGGTTGTTAAGACACACCAGATTCACATAGAAAAAGTTCAATCCATCAGTTACAGGGGCAAAAAACAAACAATGTTTGCCAAACTTATACAAGGAAAACCATGTACACTTGAGAACTCTTTTATTCAATTGTTTTTTTACAATCTTGCAATTTTTATGTACTGTCCATTTTGATGTGTAAGAAAGAGCCAAAACTTGATAACCTTTTACTGGAAGTCTTTTTCACACCAAATCATCCTAGATTAATCCTTAGCTGTGCAAAGTGAATGTTCCTGTATTAAGTTGTAGAGCTGTAGTGTAGGTCTGTACTTAGAAATCGATAGAATTTTGATGACTTTTCAAACTTGCATGTAATAACTGCTGTTAACATCTGACTGGAGTCATTCCTGTCACACTCAATTCTTAATGAATCGTAATCTTCTATCAGTTCAGTATAGTTTTCTTCTGATTTTGAGCCATTATCTATGTTACATCTTTACAATAACAGGTGTCTGAAGAACTTCAAAATCTGAATTTATAATCCTGTAGAACCAGTTACCCCTTTATCATGTTTGCTTGTCATTTGCAGTCACTGTCCTCATCCAACTTTTGCTTCAAGTTTCAAACATATTGAGAGACATGCCCAAAGGCACTGAGAGGAGTAGCCAGGGGTAACATACTGGTCTTCAATAGCTGTGTTCTCATCATGCTTGTTTAAAACCCATCTCTCTGAAAATTTAAAACTACCTTTCCCAATCATTGTGGGAATACTGGACAAGAAAGTTTGCTGTTTGTATATCTCTAACTTCCATTATTTAAAGGACAAATTATGCAAATGGCAGGTGTAATACTTTTGTCTCCCAAGGAAAACTGTCTGTTTCAACCCTGAATTAACTGTAATACCCATTCTTTACCTCATATAGATTCTTATTAATATCATAGCAGTAATGTCATGTCCAATTGTGTTGTAAAACTTGGTGTGTGTATTTTGTAGCACTACACTGTGTGTGCATAATTATACATTTTTTAGCACTAACACATCTCTCTCTCTCTTCCTCTCACCGTGTTGTCATCAGGTCACTAACAGGGAGCGGAAGATTGCCACACTTCAAACCCAGATCTCTGATCTCCATGCTGAGATCTCACAAACTGAGACAGAGTACGGATCTCAGACACATCTTGTCAAAATTCTTCAGGACAAACAACGACAACATCAGAATGAGGTATTTGCAGGGACCTCTATACACAGATCTAGTCCAAGGTTTTCATCCTAGTCTGAAATAGGAAATCTGAAATAGGAACCAGTATTGTTAAACGATTTTTTGACGAATGTGTGAAAGTAGTTTATCAGGAAAGGACTGGAACGTTAATTTATCAAACTGATTTTGATTTTTCATTATAATGGTATCATTCTACTGTAGGCTTGGTAAAAGCAAAAATCACATGCTGTACAGACATAGACTGTAGAACAATTTTCTCATGTTAAAAGCTGTGATATACATCCAGAAGTTTGATGTTGACTATCAACAGATTGTTGCCTGCTGGTATAGGCAAAGAAACTGAATTAAATAATAATTGAACACTGTATTAAAAATACAGATCAGCTATAAGTTTGATGTGTGTATTTTACTACAGCCATTGTTCAACCTGTTTTCACTGAGTAGATAGATTAAATTATTTCTGTTCATTCTAGAAAGAATACAGGATACATGCTCTGGTCCTTGCAAGTTGGGATTGGGTGTTGGGTGGTGGGAGGGGGGTAGAAATAGTTACATATGGCAGAATGTGTACATAAATATCTGTTTAAATGATAAACAAAAATTGATTTATATATAATGTCGATTGTGTCTGCAGAGTAATTGAAGACATAGAATACAACTAATTATTTTCCATGATTTAAATGTTTTGAACTTCATAGAGTGCATTTATTTTGTCTGTCTTTAATTCACACTTGAAATAACAACCATTGTTTAGTGTTTCATTCATGGCTGGCAATGATTAAAAAAAACAAAATTTTGAATACTATATTTAATACATTGTACTGACCTTTAAAAAATGTCTATGAAATTTCAGGCTCTATAAGCTTAGTACAGTAATGTCTTCACATAAATTCATGCTTGTGTTCTAAGCCTAGGATTGTTTTGCTGCTATACCATCATACCCTTGAAATGCTTAATTTGCTTTACCAGTCGATCATTCTGTAATGTAAGTAAGTGCATTGTAATAGAAGATAAACTGAAGCATATCTATATGTCACTGTTTATAGGTTCAGAAGTCTGACGAAGTTATCCGTCAGTTACGTGATGAGTTGGCTAGAACCAAGGAAGACTTCTCTAGAACTTCTCATGATGTAAGTTGAAAAGATATGATATAAGTACCATATAGTGTTTTGGAAAGCTTTTTTGTCTGGAAAGGTTAAATAATAGACTGTTAGAATAGTGGTTGTAACTTAGGTCTTATCAGTGCAAGAACTTGTACTGAATAAAGCAATATAACGAAAGTGTTTTGCTGAAAAGAAGGTCCAGTTTTTTTATGTGATTGCTTGTTCTGTTTTTCCCATATGCAGGAGTTTAGAATTATAGCCGGAAAACAAAAAGAAACCAAAAAAAACAACATTTCGTACTCTTGAATAGTAAGAAATTTTCATCATGCTAATAAAAAATGCAGTATGTGTGGAGAATGTACTTGTAAGGCAAATAAGTTCATTACCTTATAGTGAAGTACATTAAGATTGGCACAGACTGTCATAATGATCTGTCATTCAGTGTAACTGTGTTGTTTTTTGTTTAAAATTGATGTTGCCAACTTTTAACTGATCAAATCTCTAAGATATGAAATATTTAATTCAGTCATTCATTGGATTTGTTGTATGACGTTAATGTTCCATGTAGGATATTCCCATGAGTGGATACAAGGCTATTAAATTGATGCTAATCCATTTCTGATCTTTATTTACTTTTCTAGAAAAGAATACAAAAAGTAAACCAGGTTTATGCATCCACTTTGCTTACTAATATTTTGTTTATGCATCTTAAAATGTGTTCATGGGCTCAATCACGAATTTGCTTTTACCGCCATATATCCCTGATAAAAATACATTCCTTCGCAAACACGGTCTTGTAGAAGTTTGAACAGGATAATAACTCGGCTCTTTACTTAGTTTTAAAACACTTCAAACATTTATTTAAACCTGGTAAAGTCGCAGAGTTTACCCTATCCAACATGTATTTACTTAAGTAAATCTAGAGGTAAATGTTCGTGTTTGTTCAGCCCCGTATTTTGTCAATAGTTCATCAAAAGCAGATTTACAAGAAAAATTTAACAAATACTTGATAATAATACTAGTCCTTGATGTCCCTGTGAAACACCATGATAGCCTCTTGTTAACAGATCACATGTAGACAGAAAATTATTTAAATTTTCCCCCATCCATATTATGATGAAATTTTCAGATTGCCTTTTCTGAAACTGAAATTTTACTGAAATCAAATTTTCAACTTTTAATATACATAGAACTATTTTTAGTTTACATTTTTTAATTGAAATCAAAATTTGCACCTTTTAAAGTGTCTAGAATGTGTGGTAGGAAAGGCCAGGTACTGAAAAACTCTTAAAATTAGTCGTACTATTTTCAAGCATTTAACCCTGTGTATATCCCAAGGAATCAGTGAGAAATAGGACACCAGAATAGGTTCAAATGGTGGCACCACCATATTATAGTTCTGGCAGTGGCAGCAAGCTAGTACTCTCAGTTATGATGTCTGAGTGAAGGCTGTGCAAAGCTGTATCCCCTATGAGTGAACAGTGCACTGTAAAAGTCAAGAACAGATAACTCAAGCTGCATACTGCTAGTTTCTTGTTAAAGTGTTATGTATCAGGCAAAAGAGGAAACTTGTGTTACATTAAAGTTCTCAGCAAAAAGAAAAAGAGCTAAAGTTTGAGTGAATATTGGTTGTGTTTGAATAACTTGCCTACTTTGCAGCAAAGTTTTAACATAAATTACTTTCAGATGTAAATCCTCTGGTCAGAAAAAAACACACCTGGTGTTGATTAAAAGTATTTGTAGATGATTAATATTTTATAATATTGTATACCTCTACTTCGCACACTTAAACAGCCTTAACCAAGAAAGAAAAGAATAAAAGAACAGAGACCATAGAAAAACAAATAGCTGATCTAACTGGATTTTATTGAGTCAGTTAATACTTGTACTGCATTTGTAGCTATTGTAAATTATGAAAATTGCAATTAGGTGTTGCGATAAGAAGTGAAAAAGTTAAAACTGTTTTCAAGTGTAGTTAAAAGCAAATGTTTGCATGTCAGATTTAAAACTTAGTCAAATATTGCAACGTAGGGAAAGTATGTTCATGTGTGAACACGACATAATGTTGCATTTTTCAGGTATAATAGCAGGATATCATTAAGACTGAAGATTTACAAATGTTGTTAAATGTTCTATCTGTATGTTGTGCATTTTTTTATATGACAAAGTGATCTGAATCGTAACAGGATACTTTGACCTGTCACATTTTATGAGATACAGAAATGGATTAAATTGATCGAACTGTGATACTGTTTTAGACATATAAATCAAACAGATACAGAGCGTTTTGAAAAAGTCAACAATAGGTTCATTTGGAAATTGATGTATTAAAAACATACACGGATACTGTAACATTTCTTCATTGACCATTGTCCTGTTAAATCTGGCAGGCATTCTGTTAAAAAAATTTATACATCGCCACTTGATTGATTTTCAATTGCCATTAAATGATTTACTGTGCTCCAATTAAAACAAAGATTTCGGTACATCGGTAGTTAATCATCTAATTATTGATTGTCCTTCAATACCACAATTCCAAATAGCTTATTTTATCTAACCAATCAAGATATTGTATTTCATCTTGAGGTAAAATATTTGCATATGTGTTCAAAGAAGCCAACTAACTTTGTAATTGTGACTTTGAATATTAGGATCGGGATTTAGTTTAGTCCCGGACGTTTTTCATGTGTTTGTGGATACCAGTGATTTCTTGTGTTTGTGATTATTTTTTTTGATGGATATGCTATGAAATTGGCTTTAATTGGATAAATAATGAGTCAGGTTGGTTTTATTTGCTGTTTGTTGAGTTGATTGCTGCTTGGATTTTTAAGAATAAAACCTCAATAAAGCTTCTTTGAGTTTCTTGTTACAGACATGCTGGTTGTTTTTGATTGGACAAAGCTAAAGTGTTAATGTTTTTGATGAAGACTAACATCTGCTTGTGTATTATTGTCTGTCCTATTAAGATACAAGAAGCTGCAGAAAGTTCCCATCCAAAAATGATAACATAGGAATTTTAATAATGTCTGTCCCAGAACAGTTCCTTCTTAAGTTGTGAAAAAGGAGTGGTTAGTTTTAACTGATATATTAGATTACTATCAAGCAATAATAGATTTTAGAATAATCAATTTTGTGTATGCTTTTTAAAAGACTACCAAATAGTGATATAATGATAACCTCAATAGATACATTTGATTGAATTTTATAGGTGTCTCATTATGAAAGACGAATTCATACGCTGGAGACGGAGTTACAGGACTCGAAGGAGCAGAGGAGACGTGCTCTTGAAGAGGTAGGCAACTATATACACTCTAAGCATTCAACAACTGCATGTATCTGTGACATACTCCTGTTATAGAAGCAGATAATTGTTTCAGACATAAATGTATTTCTCGAGTATTTCCATTGAAATCTTAATGTATCTAAATATAGTGTTTTCTTCTTAGAATATGCAGATACAAATCAGTTTTTATTTTGAGTGATAATCAAGTCATGCTGTGGGGTAAAATAACTAGAAAATGAATGGCATAACAAATACTGGGATATATTGTTGCGATAGATTGGACAGCTGCAGGATCGTCTAAGAGACGGACAGACATCAACGAAAGATCATCACACTGTGCTGAAATCTGAACTTGCAAGACGAGATGAAACAATACAGAAGTTACGGCGAGATGTTCTCAGTCTACAAGAGAAGAGAGATGCGGCAGTGTCTGAGGTATTGACTTTAAAAATATGTTTTACTAGTATGGCTAAAGATTTTTGCCTTTATTAGTGAATTGATTTAACATTATTTTCACCAGAGCTGATAAAAGTTTTGTTCTAAGCAGTGAAAGCTATTCTCAATCAATACTTTTATCAAAGTTTGTTTGAAATTTTTAAATGGTACAAAGGGAATTTAATCAATCAGTCAAAACTTCTCTAACAGGAAACACTTCTAAAGGCAAAATTATATTGCAAATTTTACAAGTAGGCAATGCAATAGTTTTATAGTGATTGTTTATTGTAAGAATTTCCGATGCAAGTTTTGATATTGCAATGTGATTATTTTGAATGTTGATATTTAGCTAGAAGGAATTATAAAAAGTTGTCAGTATTTGATTGTGGCTTGTTTTAAGACATAAGCTACTTGTATGTTGAGTGCATTGTAAAACTGTATACATGGTAAACACTCCCAGTTATAATTTACATGTAAGGAAGTACTTTCACACCAGCAAGGCCTTGTCATAACATAGTTCTTCAGTTTGCATGGAATGGTTAAGATGTCATTTTTATTTGAATAAATAACATGATATAACTGTTTGTATGCATGCTTTTAGCTGGACCAGCAGATTAAAAATCTGCATATATCAGAAGATAAAATAAAACATAAAGAAGAGGAGGTAACTCTATTTGTTTCACAGTGTTTATTATTTCCCTTTGCACTCCTCAAAATCTCTTCTAACTTTTGGTTACAGAAAACTGTTTTTCTGGCAGAACGGTGGTAGATGTATTTTTTTTAGAACAAACCAAGTCTACTCTCTTTTCTCCCGAAGAAATTTAACATCTAGGGTGACAAAGTCATTTAACTTATTTCTTCTATACAATGGGCTACACATGTAAAGACTTCTGTAAATTTGAGACATAGTTTCCAAATATTGAGTCTTGTTTTTGTGAAAACCAGTATCTTGCACTTGTTATTGAACATAGTACTTATTTTGTGTCTTGGTTGATATAAATACATGTACAGTTGAACCTTGATTAACATGCACCTGCCCTAGGCAGCAAGTTTTACCATATAACACAGTCAGTAAAAATTGGTAACAAACTGTATTAGGTACCTGCCTGTTTTGAGTGGTCAGTGTGTTAAATCCCTTGGCTGGCTGCATGATACAGGTGTAACTGTATACAACAAGTGTTAAGTTTTACTGGTTTTCTAATTCAGACAGGCAAACAGTGTGGATCCAGATTGGTCTGTGTGAATTCACAATCTAGTCTGAGTACGTACTGGCCACAAAACACATCGATAGTAATTCATTCAGCATTGCAAACCCAAGCAAAATTAGCAAGTATAACATGCTGGGTTTACTGAAAAGAAAGACTTTGTCCCAGATTCTTTTGTTAAAGGAATAGATTTCAGATTTATTTCAAGTGTATAAATGTCTTACTATGTCCAAACTTGGACACTGATAGAAATGGTGTTAGAAATTTCAAAATTTTCTGTAATAAATTCAAATACCTTATACCTGGCGTTTAGGCGGATCGTTAACGCGGGGGGGAACCCGGTTGCGGTTGGGTCTTGGCCCCAAAAATTTCGGGATCGACCAAAATCATACTGTCAAAAAAAGCATGTCCCTATACAAAACAAATGTTAGCGTAAATAAACAACATGGCAGGTAGTTAATTGATCTTTGTCACTTGCGCATATCAAGCGTGTATAAACAAAGAAGTGTTAAAACAATTACGGCTTACTGGTATTTTTCACGGCTCCGTTATTCACAAGCTGACCTCTTTGTTTGTTAAACAATAACTTCAAATCGTGGAATTAATATTTGTTTGCGCATCTTTATTGCAGGCTTACTTGAACTTAAATAAATCAATTACAAAACTGTTATTGTTTGTTTTAACAAAAGTAAGTACTTTCACTTTAGCCATCATTTTCGGAAAATGGAGTACTTTCGTTTTCAATAGCAAATATTTACGTAAAAATTCTCTTTTATTACATTTAATTTCGTGCTAATTAACTAATTTATTTTACATAGAATCATATTTTCTACAATTTAACCTCTCGATTTCATAAAAACATGATGCGTGCTAAACATCAATATGCTTTAATTTAGTTAGGTGGGTGGGGTACTCGCTTATGCAGCGTTTGCAAGAAACCAGCGGCCGATGATCGACCGCGTTAAAAAGAGTCTCACTTTAGAAGCGGTCTGACCAGTTGGACCCGCTACCGCGTTAACGGGGTGCTACTAGTATAATCAGCTTGTTTTGGTCCATTGACAATTCCTTTTTTGTGGAACGAAATACTTTTAAATTAATAAAATTGAGGTTATTGTTTTGAATTACCCATTTGCACATTTTCTTTTTGTCACTTTCCTTGCACCAGATATTTACTGTTTAGCAATTTACTGAATGCACATTCTGGTTTTGATGCACGATTTTTTTACATGTATTTTCAAAATGTATTTTCAAAACTTATTTTCAAAATTTATTTTCAAAACTTATTTTCAAACTAAATTTTAAAATAAAATGCTGTATAATTATTTCTATTTAATATGTCTTAATTAACTAAAACAGAAACAAATCCTAAATACTAATTGAATAATTTAGGACAGGTATTTGAAGGAGCTGAGTGAGAACGAACGTTGTTTAAACGTGCACATTTTCTATATGAATAGAATAGGTATTCTTCAAAAGCATTGTTTCGAATTGAACTTAGTTTGAGAGTTTTAGACACACGTAGAAGTGTTGGTAGTAGTAGTTACTGTTATGGTATGCTTTCATGTTAGAGCTTTACAAAAACTGGTTACAGACATAGCAATCAGCACTCAAAATGTTGTCATTAATTTAAAACCTACATCAGTCACATCCAGATTAAATTAACGGCAATGGTTGACCTACTTTTGACTCAGCATTAATCTCTTTGGCTAATACTGACTGAAAATTGCATTCGTGTAAATTTCTCCCATTTGGCATCCATATTAACTTTAAAAGGCATGATCGGAGACATGCCATGGTCTTGTCAGTATGGCGCATAGACATAAAACACTGTAGATTGAGTTTGGTAAGGCTTGTAGTTGTGGTTAAAGCATGCAATGAAACTTACTGCTATGTGCAACCAGTTTTTTAATTAAGGCAATTTGATAGTTATTGCTTGCTGAAAATAGTGAAAAGCACGCATTTCAGTCAATACAGCTCACTTCAAATGCTTCATTTTAGAATATTGTTACTGAATATAGTATAATTTGTTGTGATGTGTAATATTATATATATAATCTGGTAATCTATGTAATCATTCATTAACCTGTACTAAAAAGGCTGTTTCAGTTAAAAAAATAAGTGATAGAGCATGCTCATGTAGATCATGTGACTAGTTGATTGATGTAAGTTGCTATTTTTATGTTCAATGCTATTTTTAGCTCCATAGAGTAGAAACAAGAGTTAAGTCCCTTGAAGAGGATCTCTCCAATGCAAAGAAACAAACAGAAGATGCGAAGTCAGAAGTATGTAGTTTCTCCTTCCCCTAAAATCCTGTTTGTTGCTCTAATCTTGAAAAGCACTTGTTTTTTCCCGCAAACTGACAATATGCACAATTTTTATTCAGTTTATCTTAAAAGTCTGCTGTAGTTTTGTATTAACATACAAAGATTTTGATTTCATAGCCAGAATTTCATTGATAAACTTCCCAGTTTTTGATAATATTTCTAACAAGTGCTGCTGAGCTTCCTTTTAACCCTGTTTTATTTTTTAATTTGTCATCCCTAGCCAGTTTCAGTTTATGAGGTATTTATAGCTACACTGTTGTTTTGAATTTTGTTTCAAATAGTTCTTTAGTTGATTGATTGATTGATTGATTGATGCTTTTTTTTTCAACCTGTGATGATATCAGGTGAGTAATAATGTAGCAATATTGGCTCGGAAAGAAGGCGAGATAGCATCACTTCGTGCACAGCATTCCGAGGCGTGCGAGCAGGTATGACATGTGCACAGACAAGCTTGCATGATCAGTGTGTGGTTTTAGTAGAGGTTTTACGTATTCATTGGATAAAAAAACTGTTGCATGGTGTTTTTATATAGTAGATGTATTAAAACTTTTTCTGGTGCACATTATGCATGAATGTAACTCAGATTTATATGTAAATGTGAAATGTTTTGTAACTCTGTCTGTTTAAAACTTAATGGTATGAACTGGAATTCTTAGTAATGTTTAATTTTAAATTCATATATCATAAAAGATTCATCATTCAATGAAATTTAGATGTCATATAACAAACGCAGCTTCAATGGTAGTGTTATGGGGCATAGGTGATGCTCATAAGCAAATAAAGCAAAATTTAAATAAAGCATTATTACTTTAATGGTTGCATCTTAGCACCTAAGCTTGGCCCTGTGACATGTCAGTGAATATCCCACTGTTACATCCTAAAAGCTCATGTGTATGTTGCATGTGCATGAAGGTCTGATGCAGACTTGGTGTTATGTTAAATGGTGCTTCTTGCCTGATACGATCAAGGCTCTTGTCTTAGTCAGTACATCCAGAAGCTTGACGAGTTGACCTTGGTTTTTGGAAAGCTGTAAAACCTAAAATCCTACCAGCAATCAAAATTTAGCTGTTTGTCATGTATGTTGCTTACAAACCTGTTGTGTTATATATGTGGGGAAGAGATATTTATTGCAGCATGGCTTGTGTTTACTATTACATAGCAGTACTATGTTGAAATTATGTAGAGGTACAGTAAAAGCTTGAACACTTGCTGTTGTTTGGCTCGGTGAACAGTAAGATCATAGCAGCTGAGTGTTTCTTAGGTAATAGAAATCTTAAAGATAAAGTGGTCATCATCAGCAGCCATATTCTAATAGCTGCAATCTTTAGCAGACAGTCAAACTATTCATATAGCCTTATTCTCAGCCAAAACTTGATTCATGATATATGTAGACAAGCAAGAATATTTGGTATCCATTTAGGGTACTTACTACTTACCAACTAGTGAATTATGACCAAATCAAACAAGTCTTTCACTTAACACTTTGGATGTACAGTTACTTGCAGCTCTTTATATTACCAGGAAAGATGTCTTACTGACGAAATTGACTGTTAATATGTATGAAAAACATTCCTAGCATTGTTTTCTAAATCAAAAGTACATGATATTGCAAAAATTTAGAAACGCTTTTCAGAAATGTAGCAACAAAATTATGAAAGAAAGGAACACATCTACACTGTTTTAGGTTAACTAGAACAGTTCTATCGTTAATTCTTTTTATAAGTATTTAAAGTGCTCATGGACTTTAACAGAAATTGACTGATCAAAAGAGATTGCGAATCAATTTTTTACTGTACCTCTTTGTATATGGCTTCTCGGTGAAATGTTACAGATTTTTTTATTTGCTTTGAATATTATAATTTGAATAAAATACTTAAAAAGAGGTGGCTGAACAAATGTTAGCAGTAATATTCAGGAAATAGCTTGTAACATTTAGTGTTTTCAGAGATTTTTGTTTAGAAAAATGAAGACAGTAGCATGTTTTCATGTTTTATGGTACAAATCATTGAGAAATGGCGTAAAGGTTCACGTATTTTAAGTACTAATATTGAAATGTCAAGTACTAACATAATACATTTGACTTATCTGACATTAATTAAAAAATGAACATCTTTGATTTCTCATAACTGCACAGCATTTACTGCATGGCAACATTATGCACATATATGTGTCTTCATTATTTAGATATTTCATAAAGAAATTATCTACCAACAGTTTATTACTTGTATTTTTATTGTTTACAGGTCATATAAAAACTTCATGAATATAAGTTTTATATAAAAGTTTGTATGATAACCATTCAGAACACCTGTCTTTGTTCAAAACAATATTTTAGCTGCAGCAATCTACCTTTTAAAATGTCTTTTGTTACCACACACAAAGTAGATTGATTTTTTGGAAATAAAAGAACGAGTGTATTCAGGAGTGTGCCTAAATCAGTGTTGTAATGATATATGTATTAAAAACGTGTTTGACAAATGTGTTCTGTATTTCAGATTTCTATGTTAACCAACAGCATACAGAAACTGCAGGCCTCCTCAAAGGACACAAGAGACGCCCTCACCTCAGAGGTAATTAACAACATCTTTCCCATGTTCTTTTACAAGATGCCATATCCCATTTATATCATGACTTTTACCCTTGGCTTTGCCTTGGAACAGACTTACTTAGCTTTCATGTGTTTCCCTTTGTAACTTAATACCAAGAAATAAAGTGAAGTTAAGTAAAGTAATGAATGAATTGTGTTGGAAACTTCCATGGTGTAGCATAAAAGGATAAAATCTGCAATTATGTCTGTGAAAATAACACAAATTATACAAGACAGGGGTTTTGCCCTCATAATTAGTGTAGTGGGGAATGCAAGTTTAAATTCTGTTTTCAAGGATGCCCTTGTTTATGGAAGGTCCCAATTTTGATATTCATCAGAATACTTTCTCTTGGAAGGTACTGGAATGGTTTCTATAGTTTCTTGTCCATCATGTAAGGTATCCCTTCCATTGAGGTATGGCTACTTTTACATGAAGCCATAACATTGATTTTATGTGTAGTCTTACGAAATATCCTTCATATGATTTGCATGGTTAGAGTTTGTATGATATTGTTTTGTTTACCCTATATATAAGTTAATATAATAGAAATGTTTCCAGTTTAGTTTGCATGAATGATTTTAAAAATGTGTCGATAATTGCCGATGCAAGAATCAGACAGACAAATTAAAGGTATAACATGGCATGGCCGAATTCAGTTTTTACTTGTAATAGATATTAATTCATGAAGAGTTACCAAACAGTTGATTTGTAAAATTAATGCTCTTCCTGGATTAAGTGATTGCATTGGCATTATCTGAGCCTAGGGTTATAAAACTGTTTTCTAAGACCAGTCTAAAATTGGACAATTGATCACTGTCTCCTGATTTCTCTGATCTCTTCTTTGGCTTCTGATTAGAAAGATCTCATTTCTTACTTCTGATTGGCAGGATCTCATATCTAGCTACTAATTGGTCACACCTTATTCCTGGCCTCTGATTGGTCAGATCTTACCTTTAGTTTCTGCTTGGCCATATCATATTCTTGCCGCCTTATTGGCCAGATCTCATGTCTGGTGTCTGATTTGTCACATATCAACTCTGGCTTCAGATTTCATTTATATATAGTCATAATTAACATATTTTAGACGCATTTTAAAAGAAGTCAGCTTGGTATAAAGATCAATCGGTACAGCGTGAGACTTGTAATCTTGAGGTAGCGGGTTCAATTCCCGGGGCTGACCAACTAAAATTACTAACAGTCTTTCAGATGAGACTTGAAAACTGAGGATCCATGTATGGGTGCTATACACCTGGCATGTATATGAACCTGGGGTGTCTCTGGAATTGGGACACTTTCTGTATCTTGCACTATCCTCCAAAACCTAAAATAACTTACCTCTTCTGGGGGCATTGGTCATGTGGGAAACCGGTACCAACGATTAAACCCTAATATACGATACAATATTTTAGACTGGCCGCCGAAAAAAGTTCTGTTACCTTATGAATAAAACTTACCTAACTTACATTTGCATTAGAATTTCGAATCTGGAAATATAATTGTTATACTTATTACATAGACTTAAATATATAATGTTAGAGATAAAAATTGTAAAGAAAGATGTTGTTTGACTGAATACTAAGCCAGAGGGTCAACAGAATAATGTTTGTTGTACAGAAGTTTTAGAACAGTATTAGTAAAATGATGAAGCAAATATTTTTAGTTTTAATGTCAGTAAAGTGAATATGGAGTTAAAAATAAAGTATGATAGCTCTGAACTGCCTGTGCAGTGACTATTTTTATTCTTTGCAAAGGGCAATGTTAGAGAAGTTACTGCAAAATGAGATTGAAAATTTTCTGTCTTGATTCTTGAAAAAGTGCAGTTTGTGTGTACATGTGTGTATTGTAATGATGCATGTATGGTGTAACAGTTTGAACCATTCTTCTAAATCAACAGGTTGAGAAACTGAAAAGAGAGAACAATGAAGTAGGTCCCTCGTGTACAATTTTCTTGTCTATAGATATATATATATACCATGCTTTGTCCATCTTGCTTGCTTGTTATGTGTTACATACTCTTTGCTCCTTTAACTTACCACAACAATTCTCTTCCAATTTTTTAAACTTGCTTACAGTCGAAATAGTTGCTGAAACATTTGTAAAAGATTGGTACTTGAAGATGATTTTCTAAAACATTTGTAGAGCACAAGTTTTAACCCTTTTTGGCAGAATTGGGTTCTAGTATTCATAGGACTAAAATTTTGTTTAAGATAAAGTTATGGTTAAATTAATTTTGCTGTGTAGCTTGCATAGTCTGATTTTATCGTTTAACATTTAATACTAATTACATGAAGAGGATGTTTGTTATATGAGCTGAGCTGTGTGAAAACCAGCCTGTGGTGTTTGTGAGCCAGTATAAATCATTGTCAGTGTGTACATCCAAACAATCTAACTGCGATTCTTTGTACTGGCCAGTCATTATTCTAGGGAATGAAGTAACTTTCTACTAAGTATAACCTAGCTGATCAGTGTTTTGGAATTGGCTTTTTTGGTAGGATTGGGTGGTGTTTGTTTATGCACAAAGGTTTTCACTCATTGAGACTTGTATTTGAACATGTCTAAATCTAATATATCACTTTGCATGTTTCATACAATTAGTGGAGGAATGTATTTTTTGTTGTTCTTTTTATTTGTAAGAATTTCCCAGTTTTTTTGGGGCTCATAATATTTTTAATGTGGGATAAAACGATACAAAAATGATTACTTTGAGCTAAAACCAACATTAAATCAAAGTTGGCCACCTCTTTCTTTACCTATTTATGTGTAAAAAACCTTAAGCAAATATAATGGACTAAATTGGAATTTTGGGCCTATTATACTTGAGCATAAATAAGCTTTAATTTGACATGAGCTCACGGATTTTTCTGCTTATACGGTAACAACTGTAGTATTTGAAGGAGCAACTCATTTCCTTTTCAATTTAATTAGATGTGTTTTACAGATCTCTTATTGTGTGTGATATAACTAACATTTTAAACTTTTACATAATTTACTTCTGTTCTGTTTCAGAACTATATCCATCTTCTGTTTTTTGTTACCTTTTGTGTACTTTGTATAAAGAATAAAAACACTGGTACATGTATTATCTCCCCACCAAAAATTTTACAATCCCATATTTATTCAACTTACATAATCTGCCCCATATTTATCACTTGCAGTTTTTTAACTTCAGTACAAAATATTTTTCAAATTATTTTTAATTATCTGCTTATAATAATGATGTTGATATAGGGTTAACTGTTTTGTAATTTGGATATTTGTGTATGTATAATAGTTTTTAATCTCAAAAAACCATTATATACTGGCTTAAATGTCAAAATCAGAAACTGTTAACCCTATTTTAACACACAATATTCAAAAACAAGATGATTAACGAGCGCTGTTTTTTAACTGTATATTAAACATTATTTAACAGTCGCAAATTAAAATTACATTTCCAATCAGAAAAAAACGTTATGTTGGTAGTGCATTAAAATTCATGTTATTTTTTACATATTTGTGATTTACCTCTCATATAATCCCACATGTACTTTACCACTCAAAAACGGAAATGCAGAAAAATAATAGACATTTTGAATTTTCGTAAGTTTCTTAGTTTAGCTGAATTTTCAAAAGCATGGTTGCTTTTCATTGAATGATTTGTAAGGCTTGAATAAATGAAAAAAAAACACTATTTTCACAGGTTTCTGAGCGTCATGATGCTATCGTTAAACTGCGTAATGAAAACCGAGAGATTGAAGAAAAATTACGAGAAGCACTTGGAACTGCTCAGCATAGGGGAGAAGTGATTAAACAACTGAGGGATGAATTAAAGGGAACCAGTGGAAAGGTTAGTTGAACAACATGAGCTGTTTAATGTAGTTGTTACCTCTGTGCTTCGCTTGTCTTGTGTTCAACTCTGACAGTACCATTTATTGTTCATAGTTGAATCTCACTTCAAGCCATTCACTAGTGAATCCTGAAGACACAAATACACAAATGATGAACAAAAGAAAGATGCTTGCATAAGTTTAGTAGCTCTGACTGTCTGAGGAAACATTTGTGTATCAAAGCACTAAATTCTTGCACCTTTTTACTTTGTATTGCATGATTACGTATGAATTATTACTTGAAATACAGAATCATCATGAATTAATGAACTTAATAGCTTTTCTTTGTACATATTTCATTTATATGTATGTGTTTTTCTCATAATTCCAGTCTGAGTCAGCAGATA